>JADAQX010000230.1:0-64201 GCA_015476325.1 Cardiosporidium cionae | reverse complement strand
GAGTTCACTGTTTAGAGAGCGTAACTAGGATTTCACCATAAAAGTAGTCATTCTCCTCATCTCGACTAATTTAGGATATTACATTACAAAAACTAAGTAACTATTGCCTATTTCATCTACAACACTCCATACTCTACTTCTATTTCGGCCGGGATCTTATTCAATCGGCCAAATGAGCAATAGCTCGTTTACAACACCCCATTCAGAAGTGAGATGTATGCAATTGAACATATAATAAAAGTGCGTACACGTCTCGCATTCAAGTATATTAGCAATATGATCTTTTTTTCAAAAATTTATTGCACCAAATCCTTGTCTTGAATCATATATCGAATTATTATATACTCGCATGATAATATGCTAGAGATGACGCGTCATACATGGTCCAATAATGTATCAATTGCGTTTCATTCATCGGGAACGTTGAAAAATGTCTGCTCACACTATTCGAATATTAATGTCATAAAAATTATTGCAAACTTCCTATTTACCATTACTATTACAAACTTGCTCAATATCTTTTTTAAAGGAAAATGAAGACAAAAACTTTACTAAACCGAAGCTTTTAACTGAGACAACACGTGTAACTGTAACATGGTAACTATCTAGTTTTGTAGTACTATATGATTTATTATCTATACTTAGATTTCAAGTATTCCGATATAGTCAAACTAAATAGATTTGGCAACGTAATAAGCGTTTTGCTTTAACGATTTCAATAGAGTATTGGTGTCAATATTGATATATGCATCAACATCAAAATGTTCCTGCAGAGACGATTGTTTTTGATCGATCCACCATAATGTGTTGATTACATTTTCGAGGAATTCCATTTTTGGTCGTATTCCTTTAGAAAGAGACCATGGCCAGCAGAATAATCGGAAACCTACATTATTAAAATCATTTAAAAGCAATTTCTTATAGTGAGTATTCAGTATAGTCAATTTGCTCGTGAAGACACTTATTGGTATTTGAATATTGCTTTGTGCGCATAAACACAGTGCGGCGTAGTCAGCGTGCCCCATTTAAAAATTAATAATGTTATTTCTTACCGCTGTTACAATGCATAACTGCAGATTTAAATAAACTTCCCGCATTGCATGTTTGCGCAGAATATGGATCGTAAAGCACGCGTATGAAGCGTATAGTCTTGTTGCTGGGGTTAGGGACCAAAAAAGCGCCAAATTTGCCGGTTATATCACCGACATGGCAAGAATACGGAAAAGACTTGTAAATTTCTGGATTGCAAGTGTAGTTCCCAGTGTAGTATGTCGTATGAAGCAATGCACTGAACTCAAAGAGAATATTAAGAAACATTCGCATAAGTTACCGCTCATTAACGGAGCAAGTACTAAAGTCTATTCAGGTGTAGCTTGTCCTTGTTACAATGAAATCAATTGTCACCTGCTTCCAGGTATTCCATATTTAGTACAATTAGAGTGCCCAGTAGGGCCGCAGGCATAACCAGGATCATAGTGTGAACCGGCAAAGGTACAGAGACCCTCGTCGTTGAGGACAGTCTCATTTCCATATATCCAGTCAACGTGGTCGTGATATGTGAGCGAAGAAAAGCCATCCTCACATTGATCAGAAAATGTTGTCCTTAAAATCTCCATGTTTAAACTAATATCAAGAAGTGTTAGATGGGCCATTTTAGTTACGTATCCATTCGCATATGAAGAGTTTATTTTCGAAACCGCCACGCATTTATCCTTCAAGGCTGAAAATGTTAGAAAAAGAGAATTTCAAAAGCACAGCAAATAAAAAGACTCCAAAAATATTGTCTGCATAAAAAAGGAAACGCATCTAAACTTTTTAGTTTACAATGAAAATACGTACTGTCTTACTTTTTGTCAATACATAACACGAAACTTCCAAAAAAGCTCACATGATATATCATAGCTGCCTCCGCCATCGTTTGAATTTTTTGGGTTTATGGTGAAGTTTTTCCATTGTAATAGAGTCAGTTTACCTGATACAGATGTTACCATAAGTGAGGCTACTACATAGAAATTTATCTAGTAAGCAAAGATGATGTAAGGGTAAAACTGCTGAAAACTATTTCATGTTAGCAAAGGAATACACACAAAAATAAATAGATATTTGAGCTTTTCCATGATTCTAGCTTAGCAATCTTGGCACAAAAAATTGCATTTACTTTTTTCAATTATACCGCGAGCATGTCACAAGTTTTTTTTGCGTTATAACATACTCTGTAAATCGGCAAGTTTCTCCATCTGATGCTGTTGAATATTTGTCTGGCAGTTTACAAGAAGGAATGGGGTGTAGCGGATACACCTTGCAAAAGCACTGAGTATGAGCAGGAAGACAGAAAGTTTACCCGCCATCTTCCGGTTTGATTTTTTTTTTTCGTGAAATTTTTGTCAAATTAGCCAGTGACCGTGCCCAACCTTGAGTATTTTCATAGTAAGGAATAAAATACTTTATGAATTAATACGCTATTATGAATTAAATATAGAAACCAATTTCTAGAATTTGCGTTAAAAAAAGCTGTAACTATTTCGCTTGCTCAATATTTTTAGTTTAACACAAAAATACAAATAAGTTGTGGACCCTTTAAAATCTTGTTAAAAAATGTCCACTCCCAAAGGTTGCTAGAAATTACGGAAAAAAATTTCACCTTTTATTTTAACTATCTCACAGTTCTGTGCCTCCAAGTGGGCCCCATGCACGTAGAACCTGGCTTGGCGATGGCAACAACTGAGTTATGAAAATTTTATGAAATTTCACACAACTAAATAAGTCAGGAATTCTGCTCAGATTCAATGCAATTTACCGGATTGTATCCGCATTATTTCAACAATCTGTAGCTATAAGTGCCGTATTGTGACTGTTTTAATACATCTTTTGGTTGTCAAACTTACGCACTTACTCGTTCAGCGCTTAAATTAATCGGCCCTCCAAAATAGTAAAGGTCCTCATGTAGGTTTTATTTTTCAAACTTGCATTGTCTCCTCATCTTTATCACCAATATTTTTATTGTAAATTTCAACATCATACGATTGGAGTAGCGCCACAACTAATTTTGGATTAGTATCTACATGAATTAGATTTTAATAAAGTACAATATTATAAAACATGGGTAGGTCAAAATTAGTCTTTCTGGTCACATTATCACAGATTCTTCTCTGAATAAAAATACAAAGTTACTCAGTTAACTTTAAAACGGTGTATACCTGCCCATTTATCCACATATTCCACATCTTTTAGCAGAAATTTTCGATGAGAATCATTATCTTCGTCCATTATGCCTACAACGGGGCCTATCAACTTCTCTGCACAAGCGCTCAAAATAACGACTATATACAGAGCCTTCTGAATATGCTATTTGAATTGAGCAATTCTTTAATTTATCGTCTGACCGAAATTCCAAATCGTTGCCGACAACAGTAAATTTGGGTCAACTCTCTGCATAATCCCTATTTGGAAGTATCATAAATTTTTAAATTTGATAGCTAGCTAACTTTGTATAAGCCAAAATTATGACGAATGCTCAGCCATATGCATATGAGACGATACTATATGCTCTTACCTCGACTTTTGATAAAAAGGAATAATTCAGGTAGGAAAAATGTCCAAATTAGAATTTGCAAGTAAAAGAGGAATGGAAATAACCAATGCAACAAAAATGAGCAAATATTGCAACAATTTAAGAACTACTTTCTTGCTTCATATTCACAATTTAGAGCTGATGCAAAACCAAGTATGCTTAGTTTCGGTAGTATATGCAGAGTGCTTCAATTACCTTAATGTAAAGTCTTCATCACAAGAATTGCTCGTGCTATTCCTTCCTATCGATTCCGTCTTTGTTAATATGTTTTGCTGCAATTATTTAGAGAAAACATTTTGAAGAGGATTGAGAGACATTCATTTAAATGATTACTGGCTCTAAAAGTTCTAGCAAAAAAGGAAATCCCTGAAAAGTACCGGGGCAGTTAATCAATGCATGTGAGACTATACGATGCAGAGAGAAAAGTAGGTAAAATTCGAAAAAATTGCTGCCCTGAAATAGTTCAAACATCGATTTAATACTTGTTAAATAATTCATAAAATGTCTTTACAATTGCATTTTTTTCCGCTATGATTTCATCAGCTCTGCATGTTTGCAAGGACCCTTTAAGACTATTTTCCACTATATGAGCAATTTCTTCTAATCTTATACACATTTCGGCTTGTATTTCATCTTGGAAATGACGAATTTCATTTATTTCGCCTAAAAAGAAGCCTATCGAAGGTTTGAAGTCCTCCTGGAACCCATATTCATTTCCGCTGAACTGCCTGTCCAATTCTTCTGATGTTACCGAAGCTAAAGAAGAGACCTCAGACGAAGTAAAAGTGCGATTTCCCGCAAGTTCCTTGGATTCATGATTCAGAATTAACGTTTCTAGGAGGTCAACAAATCCCATATTTCGAATATTCTTTACTCTGCTTTCTCTTTCTCGAGTCTGAAAACTCCTCCTTCCTGTTCCAATTTCATCTGCGAATTTAACAGTAGGAGATGCCGATAACGAACTGCCTGGGATATCCCCATCCCTAATTTCTGCCCCTTCTCCATCATTTGCTGCACCACTCGTTGTGCGAGATGGGATGGTTACATTAACCTGTTTCACGATGCAATTTAGGTACTTAGAGTTATATATATAAATTTTTCCTAAGTCGAAAACATCTCTGTCAAGGAGAATGTGACATATTTTATATTTAAACAAAGCGACCTTAATTCATGTTTGAATACCATGAAAGGAAACCTACCGAATCTGTTGTCTCGAGGCCTAAAAATGACCAAAAATTTGCCTGGAGGAACAATGAAAGCCAATACATAAAATTATTCTCTTCAACATTCCTATTTTCTACGCTTCTACAATAATAGTAATCCTATAAAAAGATGATGCTGTGGTAATTTTTTGCAAGGTGACAAATGCTTTAACGTACCATTTACGTCCAGTCCAACAGGATATAATTTTCCCTCCGCTTTTAGTTATTCAATTGAAAAAATTCATAAACAGCATAATAAAGAGTAGTAAATATCGCCATACTTAAAAAGTAAAGCAACTAAATACTCTTTTTATGTATACATTTATTTTTCTTAAATACTCGTGTTTGCCCCTGTTTCAGAAATTATTTGGCAGGCATTTCTCATATGATGGCTGGGTGTAAATAAAATTTGGACCAAAGTTGGATTAAATGTGGCATTGATCACAGACATACAATAAAATGTAGAAATCGTTCCTACTGAATTTTTTAAAAGAGGAAGGAAGCTTAGCTCAACTACTAATAATTACGCAAGTAATAATGAGGACAGATCAAAAACTTTATTTTATAGCAAATATATTTACCAATATAAACTAATACTTGCAATATTCCTTTACTTGATGAATTAAATAAAATAAAAAGTATTGATGATAAAGTCACAACCCATTAAAATCTTCTAAATGAAGAAAGCCTTAACCAAGCATTTTGTGCGGTCTCAGTGTATACTGAACACGGGAACCAAAATTATTTTCGTTTTTTCCAAGTTTTCTTTTAATGTGAAATGCCTTGCAATATTTGTTCAAGGGATAAGGGATTGTATGAGCAAATACAAAAAGTTGTAAGGTGCATGGTTTATCCTAAATGTTACTTGAACTACGTTGTTTGGGTCAATTTTATAACAAATTATTTTTCTGGAGTTGTTTATAATTCATTTTACGGGAGCTATTCGACATTTGTTTTAAATACTCAAAGTTTCGTGAGGCAAAAAAAACTCAAACAAATGTATTTGCGAATACAAGTGATAAAATTGATTATGCAATAGGAATTTGAGTCAACGTAACGAAGAAAGTGGGATAGATTGGCCAGCTGACTAAATTACTCATGATTACACTATCTTTCGCATATTTTTGTTTTAAAGAAGAGAAATCCAGCAAGAAAATTGTACAATGTTCTTTTTGCAAGTACTCTAAAAATGCATACTTTTGTAGGTGAAGTAGGGAACCAAATGCGATAGATCGCTATGAACAGCCTTGGGTCAATACAAAAATTGGCATACATTCAGTAGGTCTTTTTCGCTGTTTCCTTGGAATAACTTGTTAACGAATAAATTTTGAAATGTTTTTCCCTCCGTAGTTTTACCCATGTTTTGAAGCCAGCCTTTTGTCACTTCCTATTACCGCTATTGTGAATAGTACCAAGAGTAAGTACTTTGTAGCTTAAGTGACTTTACATGATAACTGCAATGAAAGATGAAATATTCATAAGGCTAACCAATAATAGACAACGCTGATTCTAGTTACGCGGTGTTTCTACACAGCACCATAGGTTATGATTTTATCTATTTCCAATATATGTTCTTGCTATTGGAGCATTCGATGCCTTTCTTTTTACTAATGAAATTAATTGCTTTAGAAAAGCCATCCAAGGTATAAAGAATAAAAATTCACTTGTTGGGTATTGCGAAGTTTTTTAATGATGAATGCGCTTATTATTCTCTACATCCCATCATTAGTTTTCTTGGAATTTCTACAATTTCTTTGTATAGATAAGTATTTCGAATCATAGGCATATTGTAATTAACGAAAAGGGAACAGGCCAGGAAGTTGTATAAATTTACAGTGCAACTATCTGCAATTGCCTAAGCGATAATTTTGTGGAAAACCGAAAAAATGTTAACTTCCTCACAAACATTGCTTTAGGAAAGAATCGGCTTTCATGCAGTGGTTATGACAGAAATTTCACCAATATTTCTTTAGCTGAAATTTTATTTTCCAATGTCATTCTTGATTGAACTTAAAGAGAAAAAGCATTACTAAATATATATGCTAACAAGGAGAGTTTTTTAGGTAAAATGATAAGATCAAAAGTTTGTAATTTAATGATAGTTTTTCGCCAAAACAGCCCCTAATTCCAGTAGAAGTAAGCGCTTCAGATGATTTCTAGCGGTATATTTACGTCTTTTCAAGGCCATTCAGTTAGGTTTCACGTTTATGGACAACATGTGTATAGTGTGAAATATTTCATGAAAATTGTCTTCCAGGGAGTGACTAATCACAGTATTTTCAAATGGATTGGTTAAGCATTACAAGAGCCCCGAGTAATCTTATTCTCATGCATACTTTCAGTTCTCTTTGGCACTTATTGTGAAATGTGGACATGCTTTCAATTCTCACTTACTCTTACACTAAGTTCTAACTATCTATCCTCTTTTACTGAATGTGAAGGAATGCGTTCCACCCCCGTTAAATTTTTTCCTGGCGGAGTCATAGTTCTGCCTTCTTGGTCGTGCCATCTATCTCTTCTTTTGATATAGTATTTTGTATTACATCAATGGCGAATCGTACCGACCCTTTGGCAAACTCAATCCATGGCACGAATCCACAGTTTTTAATAAGTAAAATTATTCGCAGTAAAGTATATCAGCATACTTATTGGAAAGAGCATTGCTTTGGTCTTACAGGTGAGTGGTGTTTTTGCGTATATTGCTACGTTACATAGCCTTTTAGGTGATGAATTCTAGTAGTGGTTGGTATGGAGCCGCGTTGTGTAGGCTGGGATATATTGAAGTTCTTTGATTCCTATGATGGAATCAAAGTACCGCGGTATTGTGCTTGATGAAACAAGTCTGCAGGGGCTAGTTACTTTCTCTCATTCAGCCCAATCAATGGGTCTTGAAAAGAATGCTTTTTTCTTACTTGTGCATTTACTATGGCTTGGTTTCATACTAGCTACTCTAGCGAAAGGTGCATAGTAATAGAGTGATCTGTAAGAAATACTAACAAAACAGACCTTAATTTTGTACTTTTGCAACAATAGATAAAAAACTTATTACCTCTCAAAATCGAATACGTTTGTGCTTGCTTTGTATTTTGTTGAATATGTTTATGATTGCTAGCTGAAAGTCTCATTGACAAAGCGGTGGAGTTACAGTATATTGGAGGTACCTATGGCGGAAACCGCAAAGCCACACCCTTTCTATGCTTACTGCTGAAATTGCTTCAAATACAGCCCAGTAAAGATGTCGTCTTGGAGTACATTAAAAATGAAAAATTCAAATATTTAAGGGCGCTTGGAGCCTTCTACTTGTAACACTTTTGCATGATTTTCACGTTTGTGTACTGCTGTGGTTCTTTTGGAATTATGCCAAAAGATTAGTTTTATATTTTTTGGATAAGGTGTTTTTATTAGAATTATTTTGGTCTTAGTGTATCTTTTTTGAAATATTTCTGCGGAGGGAATATTTCCAGTCTTCCTTTGAATTTGCAAATTTATTAAGAATACAACGTAGCGAGATTACAGTGTTCCCTTGTATTTATATTTCTAATTTCTGTGGAATTGAATGCTTTTGTATTTAATTTTCTTGCGTTTGAGAATTCAATCTTATATTCTGAGTATATGAGGATGTGGTATTTTGTGGGATATTATCCCTACTTGTTTATGAGTTTTTGAATTGTTTGAAACGGCAGGGAATACCTTATATCGCTAATTGTATTTACATTTTTATGAACGTAAAGTGTGCTCTATTTTTACGTAAACTTCTTTTTTATTTTATTCATTCTACAGTAGGTTGATTGCTGATCATAAAGAAGTTTACGTTTATTTGGAACCTCTCCTAGTGGATTATCGGAAACTACGCGTTCGTTCATCTGATGGAGGTATGAATATAACTTATCATTGATTTGTCAATTACTTGTCCTTTGCTTTAGATGTGTTGCAGCATTGCACACTGTTGTAAGACCAGATTATCCGTTCTATCATTTTTTTATGTGGGCTGTTTTTTAACCAGGGGCTTGAATTTTGGAAAAATGTGTGAAAAAGTGCAAAAATAAATAATTCAACCAAGAAACTAATTTTTGGGGATATTCTACAAATATGCTTCTTGAAAAGTTAATGTTTCTCGCATTTTTGCGCTGTTTTATGCTGTATTGAAGGAGAATGAAAATTTTCCATTGATGTTTGCATAGCATCTTATCTTAGTTTCATCTTTCATGGCTTTGTTCTACTATAGCTGTTTTTTATTTTATTTGGTTGATGAGGTGATAAGGTTTAAAACATGTAGGTTGATTGACCTCTTTTCTAGGCTATCAAATATCCCACATGGATGAATTTGTGGACGATTGCATTAATCTTTCCAATATGCTAGATATTGATTTACCCGTCTTACCTAAGCGTGAAACATTGGAGAATTTAAATCTTATCACAGCTGAGAGAATTTCAGGTAAGCAGAACCCATGTTGATTTAATTCATTTCTATGCATCCTATCTTGGGTTTGACCGAGAAAGTTTATTTTTTTGATTGATTTTTTATGTTACTAGATTTATTCGCTTCTGTAAGAGCTTTTTTATGAGTGTTTTATGCCTTTTTCATTACAAAATTATGAAATGAAATACAATGTTGAATTACTTTTCTACATTAAAGAAGATTGGCAGTTTCTATTCAATGATCAGGAAGTGAGAAATCAAAAAATGATAGGACAGCGATTGAAATAAACGCTTATATATTTATTTGTTTTTTATATCAATGACTTATGTAACCATTCCCTTGTTTTCAGCATCTTTTTTCATTTCCTTTGATAATAATTTAACTCCTTGAAATCTAGGACACTTCACCACCATTTTTTCTTTTCATTCATCTCCATTCTTTTCTGTTTTTGTTTCAAAGCATTCCTATTTTTTTGGATTTTTTTTCCCTTAATTTCCTTGTTTTTTTAATGGCCTTGTGTTGTGTGTAGCGGTAGAGCATGACGTTGTTTTTGAGCATGAAGATTCAACAGCTGCTATCAAAGGAGAGAAGTCTACTGGTAAAGCAATATCTTATTTTCAATCTCTTGTTTTCATTTAAAAAATAGTTTCTATCTAAGATTGGACATAGGTAAGGAAGAACAAGAGTAAACGTATGAAAACATATTCGAACAGACGGGAATCTTCCTATATTTATGAATAAATCGAATCTTCCCCTGTATCTCCATTTCATTTTTTTCCCGCTGTATATTTTTTCCTTGCTTGTCTTATATGGCTCCAGTTGCTGATCCAAGAATGTTTTTCTTTGAGATGTTTTTTTTATTTTATTGAATGCTTCTCTTTTGTGAGGATATATCAAACGTAGAAATTCTGCATAAATGTGTCTTTGATGTTTTTTTTATTTTGTTTTAGCTAAAACATGTCTGAAGTTGCAATCGCATTTTTTTGAAGCGAATTTTTCCTTCTTTTTCTTGAGAGTGTGTAACAAATTGGCTCTTCTCTGTATGTTTCTTATTCAGCTGCTACAAAAGCTATACCAAATTCAACTATGGGGCAAGAGAAAGAACGCCGGCGAGAGCGTTTGCCAGCCTTTCCGAGAGATAATTCCCCCAGTGTACGTACTCTCTAGTGTGTGTTGAATGGGATGCTTCTTCTTTTTCAGAGCATTTTTTAAATGCGAATTGCAAATTTTTTTAGGATATTTTATGACACTTCAATGAACAGTCACTATGCGTTTTGATTGTTTCGTTGCTTTTTTTTAAATCAAGAAAATGTATGTGGGATATAGAGGATATGTGTGTTCTTAGAATTCACATTTCATTGTATTTTTATGTTTACATACTTTTTTAAAATTATGTCTGCGATTTTGGTGATTATTTTTTGTTTTGTTTTACGATTTTTCATTCCTCTCTTATGCTTGTGATTTTTCTTTTCTTCTTTTCTCCACTTTCTTTGTTACATATTTTGATTTTTCTCTCTTTTTTATAAATAGCAATTACTCTTCTGTTTTTCTTTCTTTTTTATAAATAGCAATTACTCTTCTTTTTTTCTCTGTATAAATAGCACTTAATCTTCTTTTTTTCTCTGTATAAATAGCACTTACTCTTCTTTTTTTCTCTGTATGTACAACAGCGTTCTCCTTCTCGAGATCGACGCGCTTATCATCGCAGTGGTGGCCATAATAGACGCTCTCTTTCGTCAGCACGTTCTTCTATTTCTCATGAAAGGTATGGTGTATACTTCTTGGGTGAAGCAAATTTTTTGTTGATTCACTTGTTATTATAATAGGGATGTATGGGCCTATTTTCATTAAAATATACTGAATAAAATAAAAAGAAAATGAATTAGGAGGGACCGTGTCCTTTTTGCCCTTCTTTTCTCTTTTTCATTATCCTCATGGAGCATCACTGTTTCAGGAGCATCAAAAATTGTTTTGTTCTGTTATCTCTGTTCAAAAGTTGCATTTTTTGAATCTGTAGGCACTCTCTTAGTCTCTCCACTGCACGTATATACTTTGAGGAGAATTATCTCAAAATGTTCCCCATTTACGTTTAGTCTATTTTTTTTTCTATACTATTTTTTCATTATCGACTCTCGCCCTTTTCCTATCTCGAGTCACCCTCGTGTGGATTTTATTCTTCTTCCGAATTTTGTGGTTTCTTCTCCTTAATCCCTTCACATTTGCTCACCTATTTCCCTTGAGGACTTCTGTTATGCCTTTTTTCTACCTCTTATTTATGTAGGCATACTTCTCGTAGATATCATTCAAATCAGTTAATGTATGATGGCTCTCGTCGTCATTATGCTATGCATTCTCCTCCACCCTCGAAGCATCGCTCCAGTGGATACCGGAGGGGGCATCGTTCGAGGAGTCCTCTGTTTCCCACATGTCGTTCATCCACACGTCGTAAGGAGAGGCGAAGTCCTCATCACAGAGAAGCAAAACATTCTGCATTGGATAAAAAACGGACGGAAAGGTAGGGTACCATCTTGTTGCATATATAGTATTTTCTAGATTGAAACACAGAGTGCAGGGGGAGAAGCATATTTGAAGAGAAACAACTCTGGAAGAATTGAGGGAGATTTAATTTTACTGTATTCTTAAATTACGTTTCAAATAGTTCTGCAAAAGTAAAAATGCAGAGAGCATTGCGTGAGGGGTTAGACCATCCCTAAGGGCTACAAAAATTGGAGAAAACACGTAGTATTATGCCATGGGAGATGCTGACCTGGAATTTTAGAGAAGCAATACAATGAACGAAAGAAGCAATAGTAGAGTTTCGTTGGAGTTATTAAAACGTTTAGAAAATCTGCAGAAATGCATAAAATGATAGCTGCAATGCACTCCATAGTCATGGCTTACTGTTTGCAACACTTTTGTCTCTTAAGCTTGGATATGGATGAAGCGAAGAAGCACCATCGTCTGCAGAAGAAAGAATTAGAGAAAGATAAACCTACGCGGAAAGGAAAATCTTCTCTTAAATACAAAGATATTTCCACAGTAGAAAAGAATGCACCACCAGATTCTAAACGAGGCAAAAACGGTATAACGGTTTTAATTGGAAAGAGAAGAGAATTATTTTTGTTCGTGTGCCCTTATATTATCTTCTAGCGACGCGTCTCTGTAGTTTAGAGATTTGTTGAGGCAAGAGGATGACTACAAGTTTTCTGCTCTCGTTTTGCAAGCTTTCTTTTAGTTTTTTTATTTCACTTTTTTGTAACAGTTTGCATGTCTGTGATGCTTTCTTTATTATTATTATTTTTTTCTTCTACTCTTTGTTTCCCTCTTTTTTTTCCTGCTGATCTATCTCTTTTCCAATTTATTTCTTGTGGGTGTTGTCTTTATCAGCCAACCATTAATTCTCCTTTAAGTAGTAAAATCCTTGTTTCTATTACTCTCTTTGATTTCCTTTTCCCTTGCTTTCATTCTTTTCCTTCTGATCTCATCCTCGCCTACATGTGTTGTTTGGTGCATTCAGATGATTCCATGACCGTAAATGAATGGAATAAAGTACGGGCAGAATTGGGTCTCAAGCCGCTCCAATAAGCCTATTTATTTTCTTGTTTTCTTTCTTCTTATTGTTTTGGTTGTCATTCTTATGTGATCATTATAACGAGCGGCATCGTTGACAAAAGAATGAACAGTCTCCGTTTTTATGTAAACACAGCTGTAAAACAGTTTTTCTCCTCTTTTTCAAGGGGAGAGAACATTAGTCATTTTCATCCTTTTACGTGACTCACTGTGCTCCCGTTTCCTCTTCTAAAGCAAAATCACCAGCGCGCTTTCTCGAAAGAATGCCTCCTTTTCATTTTATTTATTTTCTTCTAGACTTGGTCCCTTCGTCTACTTTGTTCTCGTTTGTAGCGACTTCTTAATCATTTCAGAATCACCTCTTTGTTTCTCTGCCCTATATATCGAAGCACGCTCCCTGCTTTTTATCTTTGTAACATTTTCACGCTCAGCGTTTTCTTTTTTTCCAGTGTATTTTGAAGCGTTCCGTGTGTGGCAACTGTTTACTTATAATAGCTTTTTATTTTCACTCTGCATGGAACTTTACTGAACTTACGATAAATCGACGGCTGGCTGCTCCTTCTTTATTTTTAACAGGTATCAAAATAATTTGTCTCTAGCCATTGTACGTGACCCAAAGAGCACCATGTCTTTGTATATTGTTCAGAAAATATCGAAATATTCCTTTTTCTTGTCGCTTTTCTAGAATATAACTAAGCAGCTTGAACCTATACGTTTTCATTCATCGAATCTCAGTTGCTATTTTCTCATATAGTCTATTCCGCCATTGACGCAATATTATTCATCTTTGCCTCTAAAATTGTTGCATTCCGCCTCCCGAAAGTAAACCAGCAAACGAGTGTCTATAAACTAGGAAATGCCACTTTTATGTCAAAATATTCAAACAAACTAATCTAAAGTAAACAGCGTGATCGGTGGTAATTCTTTCTCTTCATCCTCAGTATAATTGTTGCCCTTATTTTTCATTTAATCTTGGTCAAAACTCGTCAACCGCCGCACAAAGAGGCGTGTGCGAGGATTTTCACAGCTGCAAACGCACCTTCAAATGAAGAACGCGTGACGGGAAGTAATTCTTTGTACTGTAAGAACTGATTTTGGCAGCAGTGGTGGATAATGCTCACATTTTCTTTACAAACAAAACACCATCTACCTACAGAGATTCTTGATAGCGCTTTGACAGCAATTCTCATACAGAAAAAATTGCTGCATGCATGCATTTTTCCTATTTGATGATGTGCACTTTCAGCAAAGAAATGGCGACTAAATAAAGGGATTCCTTCGCTATGAAGCATATTTTCTGGAAAACAAAGTTATAACATGAGAGAGCCACTTAACGGAAACTCATCTATCTCCATTTGTTAGTACTTTTTCCAGAAGAGGACATAGATTCTATGCGGTTGAAATGTAAGGGAAGTTACCATCTTTTTGCCACACACGGTACAATACTCTTACTTTACACAAGTCGCTATGAAACGTCGCTGTCCGCAATAGCTAGCTATTCGACAGCTTTTTACCTTCACCGAGGTTTTGCGTATCTGCTTTCTTTATCTCGTAGCGAAGTAAGATCCATTTCAAGCATAAACTCCAAGAGCTAGTGTAATGTATGATGACCCAACCCGCATTAAATGAGTGCGCATATTTGTCGTCAAGTAAGGATTGGCGCCAGTATATGTGGTGCGTATAATGCCGTCATTTTGTGAAATTTATTTCTTGTATCATCAAAAAAAAACATAAAATAAAAACTTCTGGACATTTTTATTGAGTTAAAACGTAGGATGGCAGAGGACTGTGTGAAATGATGCCTATATCACTACATGCATACAAAAATTCAGTATACTTTTTTAGTAAGCGGTGGGTATTTTCTTGCTAAGAACGCTTTGTACAACTTAATGTAGTTTGCTTTATTGTGATTTCATAAATAAATAAAACTTTCATTAAGAAATTCCGTTAATTTCTGTTGTTTACGCGATTACTATCCTAAGTCTGGCAAATATGAAACATAGAAGAGTGTGTGCGGGGCGTTTGCTATATTCTCTGAGAGGATTTCTTGTCCAAGAATGAATGCTTTAATACACCTACAAGGATAGCAAAAAATGTCGCCATGGTTAATAGCATAGAAAAATCCATAGGCGACGATGCTTCTGAAGCCATTTTTCTGCAGATAAAAGATATGTATTCACCAAGAAAGTAATGCTAAGAAATAGAGGTGGAAAGGACATTACATTCTTATAGGTAACAACAAGAAGCTAAACAAAGTAAAAAAAACAGAACCTAATAGTTACAGCAGCAGGAAAATCATAAAAAATAACTTATCCTATAGTTACATAGAAAAGAAATAGGAGGAAATATAAAAGAATAGAAATACAGGATTCTACCAACATTGTAAAAACATTATCTAGATATTGGCACAATTTTATACTATTTCTATTTTTTTCAACGCATTTATCTGATATTTTATGAGAGAACAGAAATAACCAAGTTAGAAAGCATTTCAGAGATAAGTCGGAGGAGTTTCACCTTTTTCCACTAGTTTCAGAGTAACGATAGAGCCGTTGCAATATTCCACAAACAGCCGCATAATGATCCATAAGTGCAATAGGCAAGGCAATAGGAAGCTCAATATCTTAGGAAAAATAAAAAAAACGAGCAAACATCTATTCCAAGAATAAACAATTTGTATAATGAAAGAAGAGAAAACGAAGAACCAAAAAACCAATGCTTTAGACATCGATTTTTATTGTAGATGGAGAATGTTGCCTAGAATAGGGCAATGACAGCGCTGACTTTAGATGAGCATGCGGATCCTTGGCTGGCTATATTACACACTCTATCGTCTTTCCCACCAGATTTGATTATATGCAAACTGTTTTGAGTTATTCCTCGACACTAACTTCCATTTGAATGCATGCATTTTTTGAGTACTCAAAAATTTCATGATTTTTTCTTTTCATTGTTCAATGTTTCCGGTACCTACAGTATTAACTAAGAAAAACTTTCCTTTCATCCTATGCGTTTTCTACATGCAGGTTCCTTCCCATTTTTTTTATTTGCGCTTCCATTTCATCTCTTGATTTTCTTCTCCATGCCTATCTCTTTTTTTAAATCCTTAAAGAGCTTCTTTCAACTGCTTAGCTTTCATCATGACAACCTTTTTCCTTCTTATTTCGTTTAATTTGGGTAACTCTACATCCCCATCGTAGTACCTATGGATCAATTCTCCATTTTCATAAGATCTATTTCAAAGAATGAAAACGCTTTACTCTTTCAAATCTATCAATTTTGTAAAAATTTTTTCTTATTTACCATAAGATTGACATGTTTCAACAAGTTGTGACTTTTGGGTAATATAGCCACTCCGACGATCCGAATTTGCAGCAATAAGAAATATTTCAGGAGGTACTGAGTAATATTTCCAACAAATAGAATAATAATATTACATAGTGTATAGAAATGCATTTCAAAAATAAAACAAGGCATGAAAGAGAAATCTTCAAAATAGAAAAAGGAAATACGTACTGAAAGATTAAAAAAAAAGAAAAGATGCACCCCCCTAACTGGATATACCTGAAAGACCCTCTTTTGCATGGACGGCCAACTTAATTTCTTTTCTTTTTTCGTTTGATTATTCCTTCAAATTGGCAGCATTAAAGCAACAAAGCGTCTCACGCCTATCTCACCAAGTAAATGCAATTTTCTTCCCTTTTAAATGTATGGTTACCTTTAGAGGATTGAGAGTCGAGAGCCTGATGAGAAGGGGAGACGGAAGAACATGCGGAAGAATGCGTTACTGTTTTCCACCTTTTTTGTGTATAGATATATAGAAAAGGACGAAAAAATGAAAAACAACAAATCCATGCACATAACCAGAAAATGTAAAAATTTAACTCCTTCCCAAGCGCAGTGTACATACACCTCGTCATGTAATTGCGTGCCTACTATTAGGAGAAAATTAACGATTTTTAATTGCATTTTTTGTGTATTTGAGATGCTCTTTAGTATATATTTCTTTTTAGAAACTATTTTTAATGTATATTCTGCTGTAAGCTATCTGCATTGGAAGTTTCTCTTGTTTTTGTACGTACGATTATAGGCTTTTTGTATACACACAGCCTCTTGGATTTCATTTTTTCATACATTCTATGCTTTTCTCTATCTTTATGCAGACTTCAAAAAGAGAAATCCTCACCAATGTAATAAATTCACTATTTTATCCAAAGACACAGCATTACTACAATCGTATAATACACAAAGAACATCGTATTCCATGAGGAGATGTGGAAGAAGCACATGTTCTTCTCTGAACTGAGAAATAAAATAGATAGAAACTATTATTTCATATAAAGTATTTTGAAAGTGCCTTTGGCAACTCTAAAAATGTGAAAAAGAATTAAAACGATGGCGCACACATCTATGAAATATTTTAGAAAAAATAAAATAAGAGTAAATAACATGAAAAAAGAATTTTTCCAACGTTTTCTTACGTATGAGGCGTCTCCTCAGCTCTGAAGAATATTATTTTGAAGAGATTTTTCATTTTGAATGCCTCCCAGAGTATACTATAGCAACCTCATGCTTCTGTGAGCAAAGCTATCTGTTTTTCTCCTCCCTTTCATTGTTTTTTTTATTCATTTGTCTATTTTTTCATATCTGTTGACGCTCTCAGTCATTGAGTTCCCACTTCTAAAATCTTTTTTATTTTCTTATGAATTTACTTGCATCCTCTTGAATCTTCGTTTCCTAAATTGGAATTTTCTGTAACACTCCCTTCTCAAATATAGTATCACTCATCGACAAATTAGAAGAGAGTTTGATATTTATGGCACTCTCAGACGATTTTCCACATAAATTTAAAAGCAACGTCGCATTTCTTCCTTACAAAAAATTCCTTCACTGTTATAGTTTTCGTTAAAAAAAGCAGAGGAACAGATATGAATAAGAAGGCACTTGAAAACATCGTAAAGGCAAAAATGTAAGTACATCCTATGAAGAAAAAGTGTTAAAACTATAATTTGCATTGTAAAAATAAGAAATAAATAAAATAAAAAAACAAAAGCTACTGCATTGTATTCCCTCATTTTTGTCTTACAATAAAATGCGTTGATTGAAACAAAGAATCGCTTCGATCCCTTCCAGGGGATGACAAAGAGAAGGCTCTCTCTGCATAATAATTTGTGAGAAAAAAAGGAGATATATGATGAAATGGCAAAGGTTGCCCAGTGTATATACAGCACTATTTTTCTCATCAAGTGCATTCTTTACGGATTATAATAAACTTTTGTTGATTTTCTCTAGTCAGGAAGTATGTATTATCAAATAGAGGCTGCTGAGTAAATAGTATTATATTTCTAATAAATATTATTCAAATCCTATAGTTTGCTTCGTAAGTACTATTATATTTCTAATAAATACTATTCAAATCCTATAGTTTGCTTCGTAAATAAAAGTATATGAAATGCTCCTTCCTATATACATTTTGGTTTCTTGTAGAGTATCCTCTTTATCATAATTTTCATATTTATACATTTTGTAGTCCTCTAGTATCACCCTCCCAGTGTTCATCCGTAGACTAAGAAGAAGGTTAATTTTAGTTGTTCTCCTATCCTCTTTATTACAGGAATATTAATCAATTTACGCACTCTGCGATCCACTCTATTCCATTATTTTATTTGTTCTACAATTCTTTCTAGAGCTATCATCCCAACTAAAGAATCTACATTTTGTGCTGAAAGAGAAAATTGCTACTGGAAATCGATCACACGATGCTGGAATGAATTTAGAAATTCTGCTATTCGAATACCGCTAAAAAATCTCCATTTTAAGAATAAAATAAATAATTTGTAGCCATATTCTTCGCATTTCTCTCGTTTTTTCAGCCAGAAACTCTTTTCATATAGCAAGAAAACATATAGTATTTATACTCTAGAGAAAACTATCTAAACTATCTAATTTTCAATTTTTCTCTCAAAAGAGAAGTGACTATTTTTCATTATTTCTCCTTCTTATCTCCACACCTACTTTCATTTTTACCTGTATTTCCAGCAGAATTGTTTGCATTCCATGAGTGGAGATACTCTCCCATATCCATGCATTTTTCTGTATAAGTGAGACGTCGATCATGAAGTCGCTCCGTAGGTACAGCGAAAAGCTAAAATGTGTGTAGAATGAAGGAAGAAATTAACACTGTGTGAAGTATAGAAAGAAGATAAAATATCTCTGAATATACTACATTTTTTCATGAAATATGAGCGGCATAAATTTAGTAAAATAATATTATCTTTTAAACAAGAAAGAATATACAAAGGAGCTATACCTCTTTGTTATCCATTAAAAAATTCTTTCTCGCATCTTATTTCTTCTTCAAAGCATTTCTCTCTCTCTTTCCCAATTCCATTCTCTCTCTCTCTCAACTCTCTCTCTACTCTCTATTTCTCTCTCCCTCCCTCCCAATTCCATTCTCACTCCTTCCCTCTCATTTTTCTCTCTCTCTTCTCTCTCTCTACTCTCTCTCTCATTTCTCTCTACTCTCAACTCAACTCTCTCATACACATTTCATCTTATTTCTCTCCCTCTCCACATTTATCTTACACTTTCTTCCAAAAAATTTCCATAAATTAAATGGAGTTCCAGTGTGTTTTTTCTGCTTCTCTTTTCAAACAGGTATCAATTTTTCCTTCTTTTCTTTGGATAGGAATGATAGGGTATAAATTGTGTATCTTTGTTTCAATTTAAACTCACTGTGTTAAAAGAAGATATCTCTCATAGTTAAATCTATTTTAAAGAATAGTTTGTTTTCTACATTCTCCTCGTTTTCTATGTACACCTCTATGTTCATCGCATTCATTTTCTTCAAACTGAGAAATGTGTGTTAATTATTTGATTTCCTCTGCTTTTACTTGTTTTCCAAAACTCATCTTCATTTCTTAATAAATTTTGAGATAAAATCCTATTTTTTCCTTTAGTTTAATTACCATGCACCTTCTTCCTCTATTTTAGCCTCCACTCTCTCTATTTTTACCCTTACTGGTTTATTGGCAGAGAGATGCTCATCCTTAGTAAGATATATGGATTGCATGGATTTTATGGGGGATAAAGTTTCCGTAAAAGGAGGAAGATAGGCATCACTTTTAGTTTCTGTAGAAGGAATTGATTTATGGAAAGAAGAAGAGGAAGTAAAAACTGTGGCCTCTTCTTTCATCTGTTCATAGAAGGTTGACTACAGACACAAAAAAATCATACAAAAACATTCAGAAATTGAAAAAAGTATTGAAACACTACTATTCGATACGAATGTAAACATATTTTTATTTCCTTATCTTGAAAAACATAGAATATTAACGGATAGAAGGGAATCTTTCATATATATATATACATATACACCTATAGGTAACTATTCATAGAAAATCACAAAAATATAAAGAACTTTCATACTAATATTTTGTAAAAACAAAACACTTTACCGTATCAGGAAGAGCAGAAGAAGGGGAGGGAGATAAAATTCGATTTTCTAAGACAAAGAGAAACACCAGCACAGGCGAGAAACAATTCAATTTTTAGCTCTGAATTCCCTCTCTATAAGAACTTTAAAGATATCTAATCAACAGCAGTATTTTTCCACACAGACTATAAAAAATTTGAAAATATGGCTCCACAGAAAGGCTACTCTGCATAGAGAAAGGTAAAGAGAGAGACTACAGACCTTCAAATTTCTCAAAATGGTTAGAAAGAATCGTGTAAACACGCTCATCTTCTTGCATTATTTTAAGAATAAAAAAGATGTACTGTAACTCATTTTTTATTTCTTAAAAAAACAAGGACGTTTCATTTCTTCATAATTTCCACAAAATTCGTGTGAACGTGTGAATATACTATGAAACAAATCCACTCAGAAAGAGCACACACACACAGTCCGCAGCAATTTGCAGAGAGGCAGAGATCCTGCCTACGACTACAAATAAGTTTCAACTTTCTTTCTCACACATTTTTCTCTATTAGAGCATTCTATCTTGCATACCAACAGGTGGCTGTTGTTTTAGTGAAGAGGCATCCATATTAGAAAAAGAAGATATCTCTTGAGAAAAGAGAATACGTAGGCGCTCAAGAGTGCGCAGAGTCACCGCTGTAAGGCTAAAGAAAACAGTTGTAGCAGGAGTAGTAGAGGCTACATTTCCTGGCAAAGATTCCCTATTGAAGGTTGGATGGTACTCCATTTTATTTCTCCAAGACGCATTGAAGGGTGAAGAATCTCCTGCAAGAAGAGGTATAGCCTCTACAGGAGACGTTGGTAGACTGCCTGGAGATGCATCCTCATGAAAAGAAGAGGGAGAAGGCGTCCTTTCAGAGGAAGAGGGCACAGAGTTTCCATGGATTGAAATAGCGGGAGAGAGTTCTGCATCGCAAAACAGTGTTTCTGCAGGAGAGGAGGCGGCCATCGTGGTTTTCACAGGAGAAGATACAGTGGAGGCAGTTTTCTGTAAGGAGAGAGTCCAAGCATGAAGAAATGCCGTTAACCAATAAAAATCCGCTAGTAGCCGCGATTTGCCACAGCCAGGCGTCACACCAAGAATAGCACAGCGCAGGACTTTGGAGGGAGGCGGAGGAAGTGTGGAAGCTGTGGAGGAGGGAGTGAGAGCCACGTAGGGAGAGGGAGATGAAGCCGGAGGCAAAGCACGCGGCAGGGAGGGGAGCAAAGAAGAAGGAAACAAAGAAACAAAAGGTGATCTTCCTAGGCAATGATCTCTTAATTTTTTCAAATATGCAGACAAGGATGACCCTTGGAGAGGAAGGCAACGTGAAAGAATATGAAAGGGAAGTAAAAATGAATGAGACACACTCGGAGCCTCAGCCAAGGCTCTCTCCATAGTAGACCGCAGATGCAAATGAAGACAGGCATCCGGTGAGAAGGACCATCCCAGTTGTTTCAAGAGATAGCATACTCTATGAGGATATAACGCCGTACACGTCCTCCAGAGGTCTATCCATGCAGTGAGAGAAAACGATAAAGAGGAAGGTGAGAAAACCGCTGTCTTATCTGTTAAGGAGAGGGGTCGTGAAACACCTCGAGGTAAAGAAAACGTTGGAGTCAACGTGAGACAACAACGATAGAGGATAAACGAAGAAGGAAGAGCTTCTCTACAAAAAGGAGCCAAAGAAGGGTCAGTCGTTGCCTTCATTGGCACATTCTTATCAGAAATAAGGGTCTGAGGCAGGCCGTCCACATAGGTTATCTTCATTGTCGTTTGGAAGGCTGTAGAGGGAAGTAAGAGCCAGGAGAAGGCTTCTGCTTGGGCATGAGACACCGTATAGGATGTTGGTAAATCCACACCCATCAAGAATTCAATACCTTCTGTGGCCTGAAATAGATGTTCTGAAACAGTAGGAGATTAAAAAAATAAAAACTATAAAGGATTAAAGTGAAAACAAGACCTAGAGAGGGATTTTCAAACGTGGATATACATACAGTAGAAGTAATAGATACACATAGAAGGATATAAAAAAAGGAATAAACGAGATTATGAGGGGAAGATTACATAAAAATTTCCTTTGCTGGGTGATATAAAAAATTCTACTTTAAAATTTTATAGAAAGCATCACTACTATGAATAAATCCCATTCAGGCAACGTGGAAGAGAAATATATTTTTCTCATTCTCTGCAGAATTTCTCATACAGTTTCCTCTAATTTTTGTGCTCTCCCATTTTTCTATACAGTTTGGTAGCCCTACCCTTCTCTTTCTTAAAAATTTCTCTTATTATTACAGCCTACCACACACTCCAACCTACCATCTCCTTCTTAAAATTCTCCTTAAAGAAAAATCATGAAGCTTCACGTATAAAAAAAAAATAACAAAAAATCACCCCTACGTAGCGCTTTTCCTTGCAAAACGAGAGGCATGGAGGCAGAGCCATCCGAGGGAGATTTCTCCGTTGAAGAAATGATGGAGAATGCAAATTGATGAAATAAAGATTGCAGAAACTACAAAGAAAACACATGTATACCCCACAGACGGCTTCTATACAAGAAAATTTTTAATGTCATGCAGGATGCTTCTCAAACTAAAAACTAATTGTGTTTGAAAGTCACTCCATGTAAGATTTATTTTATAATAACTGTTCAAATAGTGGAGGAATTTTCTCTTTTTTTAAGAAGTGGGAAAGCATTGCATTTTCATTAGATTTTAAAACGCTTTTCCTCCAAATTTGTACACTTGGAGATTTTTTCGTCAAGATATTCTGGTTTCTCCACATCATCATTTCTCCATATCATCGTTTCTCCTCTTCTCCACGATATCATCATTTCTCCATATCATCGTTTCTCCATATCATCATTTCTCTATATCATCGTTTCTCTATATCATCGTTTCTCCTCTCCTCCAAGATATCAACATTTTTCCTCTTCTTCACGATATCATCATTTCTCCTTCAAGATATCATCGTTTCTCCATATCATCGTTTCTCCATATCATCGTGTCTCCGTATCATCATTTCTCCTTCAAGATATCATCATTTCTCCTCCCCCCCCTATTTATACGCCTTTCCAGTGCATTTCATAAAAGAATGGAATTTCTCAGGCGATGTTAAATCTAATTTGTATGTGGCTGCAATTCTATTTCTCCTCTTTCTTTCATTGAGAAAATTTAATGGCTCACTCCTTCCATAATTCTGTGTTTCTTAAGTATTTCCCTCTTCTCTCTCTTTTTTTTTCCATATTTTTTCAAACTTTTCTCAACCTGAAGAGCTCGAAGTGACAATTCAAAGGGATACATCACCACACCTTGAAAAATGTGAACATATTTCAATTGCCTGTACAACCAAATATATAAAAACCTTTAAAATTTACAACTATAAAACTATTATAAGAAAATATAGAGAATTTTTTCAGAGGAAAATCTTTTTGTATACATTTTTAAGATATTCTACAAACTCTCAACGCATTTCATTTTTTTATTTTAGCATTTTCGTTAAAATCACTCAGAAAATACTCCACAGTTTCGCTCCCTCACACATAAAATAAATAAAAAAGATTTCCTCCACCCATAAAGTAGATGAAACGATAGAATCTTTTATCCTCACTGTGGCCAATACGTAGCCTGTAAAAGTTCTCCAGAAGGAAGATAGCCATAAACTCTTAATAAATGTTCTACAGAGAAAGGATCCTCTTCCAAAAACATATCGATTAACCACAAAAATCTACGAATACAAAAATAGAGAGAGAGAGAGAGAGAGGTGTAAAGTGTATTGAAAAATTATCAGAAAAAAAAAGACTAAAAAAGGAATAAAAAAATAGATTTTATAAAAAATGTGAGGAAATTTTAGATTAAAAAAAATATATATGAATGCATCTTCCTAACTAATGAAAGAAAACTACAAACTTATTTAATATTAACAAAATCCTAAATGTGTTACTAAAATCCTAAATTTAATAACAGAAATTATAAAGGAAATAAATGTGGGATTATAAATTTTCTAAAAAGGTGTACAAATTTTTTTTTAAACAAAAATCCTTACCAGAACAAAGAAATAAATATATAAAAAAAAAAAATTCTAACCCTTGAAACGTAATTTTATTTCCTTCTATGCCCTCTGGAATCGAATTTTCAATACTTTCTTTGACTAATCGCATTTCTCCAACGTCTAATTCTTGTAGAAATACTATAAAAAATAAAAAACAGAGAATTCTTTAAACTGGACAGACGTATATCCATTGACTGCATTGCAAATAAATAAAAATCCCATGTAAAAAAGAAAAGTATAAACTTTAATGAGAGAAGATATATACATGAAAAGGATAAAGAGAGGATTTACTATAAAAAATTATAAAAAAATTGTTTTATGGGCAAAAATAAAATTATCGAGTGGACGTTATTGGCTTCATCTCTCCAACAAATAGAAAACGATAGAAATTTCTCATAAAAAATCACAAAAATGTCTATACCTTTCATCTGAAATAGAAGTATTTCTTGATCACTTAGTAGGCCATCTGAAGAAAAAAATAGAGATAAAAAGGATGCTAGTAGAGAGAATATTTTGTAAATAAAATTATTCCTTCACACATACAGAGGGGCTTTGATTTTTTCTATATAGTTTTATACAATCGTATTTCCTTGTTTATATAGAGAGAGTTGTTTATATAAAGAGTTGTTTATATATATTTTTGTTTATATAGAGAGTTGTTTATATATTTTTGTGTATATATATTTTTGTTTATATAGAGAGTGGTTTATATATACTTTTCTTTATATATATATTTTTGTGTGTACCCTTTTATATATTTATAATTACACATTTTTATAGAATTCTATATAGATTCGTATACAAATCAATATATAACTATAGAGGTGTATATATCTTTCGATATAGACGCACTTCGTGCCACCTCTCTGTATTCGAGTTTTCAGAGATGTATATACACTTGTAAATACAATTTTTTTCTCGAATTTTGAGTTAAAAATAGTAAAACTGAGAGGCTTCAATAGAGCGTCTACGCAAGCCTGAAATCATCTCCTGTTAACTATCTGTAGAGAGGATTTATTCATTGAAAAGTTATCTTTAAAAGAATGCAGAAGAGGCATAGCTTTTGTAATTTCTCTAATAAAACGTAATCTCTCTAGTGGATCCAATTTTCTTTTAAAATTTTTTTTGGCCTTCTCTCTCCTTCACTCTCTCCTTCACTCTATTTTATCTCTAATTCAATAAAAATGTAGATATACCTCGATCAAGATCCAGTCGACGAAATATTTGCTGCAGAGCACATAAAACACCTGAAGAAGCTGAAAAGAGTAGAAAGTATACACATTTTTCAAAAAAAAAAAAAATTCTGCAGCTTAGAGAAATAATACAATGTTATCCATGAAAAAAAATAACAAACGACAGCTTCTCATACCCAGAAAAGAAATACTTACAAAAAGAATTCCTTATCCTTGTAGTAAAATAGAGAAATAGAGGAAATTATGTGCGTGAGGAAGCCATCAAAAACTTTGGAAAGGAGTGTATACTAATTTCCATTTATAAGATTTAGAAGATGCATGAAACTTGAAGAAAACGATGCATTCAGAGATGTGAGGAGATAGAAAGTAAGTTGTGATTAGAAATCAAGCAAAAATGGAAAAATTACGAGAGAAAGAGAGAAGATAGAAAAAAAACAAGAGAAGAGAGAAGATAGAAAAGAAAAAAACAAGAGAGAAACGATTAAATGCAAGTAATTGAGAAAAACAAAAAAAGAGATTAAAAAGTGAAACAAAAAATAGAATAAATACGTGTGACGTTTCACATATTTTAGAAGTCAAACAAAACTTATAAGTAAACGTATCGACAATTTGTATTATATAAAGAAAAAACAAAGGGAGAGTGGATAGTTTTGTAAAAATGATAGCGAAAACCTTCTATTCATAGGTTATAGAATACAATGCAGAGTCTTGAAAATGTTTTGTAAAAGCCAACTATTTTCATGACATTCTTAGAGATCAAAATGTGTGACATCCACCCCTCTCTCTCTCTCACTTCCATCGAGTAAAAACGCGTCCTCTTGTGCAATAAATCTTCAACAGAATGAAGACATACAGTAATCATTCAAGGCAAACAGAATGAAAACAAAAAACATTAAAATTCTCTACAGGATGAGAGAAACGCACCTTCAGACATGATGGGCAAATCAAAAAATCTCCAAAAAACTAAAAATGAACGTCTCCCACAGAGATTTGAAGGGGAAGAGTCTCTGCATGTATATACAAACAAAAAATGAGAATTCAGTCAGCCCCACCCATTCCTTGTAAAAACAAAAATCGTAGCTAGAAGTACTCCAAACACTTTCCAGAAATCAAAAAATGTTTTAAAGTATGCCAATTTCTTTGCCTCAATTCAAGAGTGCCTCATCCACTTCTCGCCTGTCTAACCAATCTTTTCTTTATTTTTATAAATAAAATGCACACACCATTAAAAACTGTTTCATTTTTATAAGAGAAATGCACACACAATCGCCTCTCCCATGAAAGAAAAAATGGTAGAAAATCTTAATTTTTTAAGGAGAAAGGCAGCAGGTCTACTTCCAGTATAAGCAGTGTTACATAGTTTCCCCATGGATATGCATATCTTCTCTTACAGAGATAGAGTGAAAATCCTCCTCTTCTATTCTCAAAACTTGTAGAAACGTCCAGAGGCAAGAACTACAGCAAGAAAAACGTAAAATCGACATTTGCAGAGATTTTCATTGAATTTTATTTTTAAAAATACACCTCTATAAGAGTAGTCAGCGTAGTAATCAAGGCGTTCTCCCATTATTTTTAAAAACGTTGGAAAAATTCCTCAAGAGATGTAAAAACCCTACTGATTGCACTAGACAAAATAGACGTGCCAATTTCCCGCTAAAAATTCCACTTCAGAAAAGAAGTGAAAATGCCGTAGTTCGCTGCAGCAATGTATATGCATAACTTTTCATATCAAAAATTTGTCGAGATAGTTGCCATTATTGCAGAAGTAGCATACTACAGAGGAGTGACACAAAAAGCAGTAGAATGCGTGTATGTACAGGTCAGAAGTATCATTCTTGTTTATGGCAAAAAAAAAGTTGCTAAATTTTCCAGAAAATTTGCGGCAAAGTAAACTTTACATGAAAAAAACGTATATCGTACATGCTCTTATTAAGAACATATAGTGCTACAGAATTTTTTTAATAATGGGGTGGTATAAACAATTTCAACGAGAAAATATAGCACAGCAGCACTACAATCAAGATCCGTGCGTTATAAAATGCAAAAATTGCAGATTGTAAGAGATTTTTCCCATATAGTTTCGTCACAAATTGAAACAGACACAATTTTCTCGTTGTTTACGCATAAAATGCTTCCCTCAGATTAGATCAAACCCTTTAAAACTGTGTGTAGAAGCAAGGAAAAAGAAGCAAACAAAATTGCCTCACCTCTGCCAATCGTCACAGTAATAAAGAGAGTTGACGAGGATGGTTGAGAAGTGTCCGGGAAAGTCATCGATAGTGTTAAACAAGAGGGTGATGAGCAATGAATAAAAATGATTCAGTCATCGGTTGTATTATACAGTATCAGTAGTTAACTTCTATCGTTGGCAATCAAACGCATTGCGGTGCATTTTTAAAATTATCGTCCTATAGCAAAATAGGTATGCTACAGTGCGTCAGCAAAAAAGAGGAAAAATCAAATATTACTCTTCGCTAAATGTAAAAAAAGGTAACTACATTATGCCACGTAAAGGGAGTAACTGAAAATAAAATGTAATAGCACGGTGACTGTCTAAAAAAATATGATTAAAGTAACCAAAATCAAAAAACGCAAGCAGGGAGAATTCGTCTTCTTTTTGCAGTTTTCATATATAGGTCCATTCTTGCTTTTAAGATTTATATTTCTATAAAACTGCGAGGTGGCAATTATACCCCAGCAAAAATATTTTTGATAGTTATCGAGGAAACAGAAATAAAAGCAAAAAGTGTTGAGATCAAGAAGCATAATGATTTTGGCCCTGGAGTTACTCTGATACCACAAAAATAAGATACAAAATACATTCTCGCATCCTGGATCAGTAATGCACATAGCATCTTTTGTTTACATTTGCAAAAATAGTCACGCTTCCCAAAAGCAAACAGTGCAAGGAATCTAGAAGTTTTCCTATCTGAGTAAAGCAATTCCCGGTTGTTTTGAAGAAAGTCAATACTTACCCCAACAGACACAAAATTGAGCGTGCTATGCATTGGGGGACTGAGATTTTTCGGTCAGTACAGTAGCCACAACTCGGTTTACTGCGTCTCTTCATTCTCTGTATTAGCTACGAATTGCTAAATAGTAAGGGTACAGAGGAAGTATTAAGTTCTCCATTTTTAATATATATGCGCTTGTTTATCCAAAGATTGCAAAGAATTAATAAATTGTGCGTTTTGCTGCTGTAATAACAGGCACTGAACTATTTTGAGACAACATTCAAATTAGATGGATGTTTGGGCGTTTGATAATGCTTATATTGTTCTAATCAGAAGCTATTTTTATATAGTATTTACTTCTTCTTATCGTAGACATCTTTTTGCTAAAATATATTTTATCAGCAGCGACATTCATGAACGTATGCACGCGGACATGCTACATGATATTTTCACTGCATCATCGAGCTTTTGACAGCGCAATCAATACTTTATACCTTCAAAGGCAAAAGGATTATGTAACAATTTGGCTGGTAGCTTTTCGTATATTCTTATCTCATCAAAAAGAATGGGCAAGAGCTTTCATTCGTATCCTTTAATTAATTTCTTTACCAATACGGGCCACTTTTTATGATATCGGAAGAATGAACGGTCGAGTGATGGCGCCATAGAAGAGAAGTTCTGTTCGCTGTCTGTTTTTTAGAAAATGTTTCATCACTTGCATAGGCAGATTTCTACGTGTTCATGGCTATGTATTCGTCAAATTATTATTTTGATACGGTTTGAATTGTTTGATTTTAACCCCATGATAGACCTGTTTAGCTAGTTGCGTATCCTCACCGCTAATTTTTGCCAAAATAATCACGAAAAATGGGCTCATTTGCATATACAGAGGGAATAAGGGGCAGGAGGATGTGTCACATAAAGAAAGAAATACGGGAAATAGTGTAAAAAGAATGCAAAAAGGAGCGTATTTCTCTGCTTCTCTCTAATTTTTTATTTGAAGACTTTTCCTGTGTATCATGAAGCACTACTCTATGTTGATCCACTCTTTGCTTGGATTCAATCTAGAGGACCTATTCTATGATGTGATGCCACGGCAGCGTAGAGGATTTGCTGATAATTCTTTTTTTTGGAGGGTATATAGTGGAATGTGCACTGCCCTCTGCTGCATACTACTATGCTTACTGATTACACCTTGTAGTGCGGGTGACGATCTGCGTTGGCACTTATTCCCTCCGTATGCTTTGCCTTGGGTAAAGCAAAAAGTCTTCTCCGCAGGTTCATTGCTGCCTATTAATGATTATAACGGCGCTTTCGTTGGATATTTCAACAACCGGATGGATGTACGGTTGCAGAAACTAAACAAAGGCGAGAAATCAATGCATTTGGATCACACGCTGCGTCAGAGACCTCCTCGGATTTTGCCCGTCAGCCCATGGTGTGATCGATCCATGCATCCCTTCCCTGTCTTATGGCTTCAAGCTGAAAAAAACGGACAGCGTGCACCCTTGAGGTGTCTTCCTACCTATACATGCCTCCAGTTTCCTGTTGGATATCCAAGCTATGTCAGCACGCCTGAAAGAAATCATGCGTGTCTCTCATCCACTTTACAGGATTTTTCTCCCTCCCTGCGTCGTTCTTCGTTCGTCGTATCGCACACTCCCGTGAAAAATTGTTCACCGTCGGCCTCATCTACTTCTCTTTCCATATCCCCTATCTTGCTTTCATCCCCTGCCTCCCTTCCCCTCGTCGCTCCTCCCTTTGAATCTTCCCCTATTCAAGTGAATATTTCTAATGCCAGCACTGCGGCTGCTCCTCTCCCTGAACAGAGGAGAGCGCCGGCTACAAGGCCAATGCATGCTGCAGTGTTATCGTCGAATGCGTCTCAACCCTTGTAAGTATAGATAAAATATAGTTTTGTTATGTTTCTCTCTCTGTGTGAAAAAGATTTTCTAGGCATAAGGGGTGTAACTAATTTTCATATCTCTCTTTCAAATCATTACCTTCGTCGTGTTTTACCTTGCAGGTGTGTGTAAGATTTTTTATGAGGATGATCTAGTTTTTTTACATCTCTTTGTACAAAATTTTAGTCACGGCTTTGCATTGGTTATACTTCATTTCAAAACCTCGTGTCTTAACACGTAGTCTACTTTGAGACAATAATAAGCTTCTAAACACGCATTGTGTATAGAGGGAAAGAAGGCTGAAAGTTTAACTTACAATGGGATTAATCTCTACAGTAACACTCTCTAGCATTACCCCCTTCATGTCTATCTTCATTCTTCTCTTAAATGATTCTCACCTTCTTTGAAACGTTTTCAACGCATTCAACTATTCTCTTGAAGCAGAGCCTGTCTCTCCTTATATATATTTCTCAATGCTCGTGCTGTTTTTTTCTCTTAAAATTTTTTTCAAAAATGACTTCTCTCTCTCCTCAGGTCAAGAAAATGGCGTAGAAAGCTTCATAATATGCTTATTAAAGGAGAATTTCGAGGATTCATCGCCTCTTTGCTCTATCGATCGCAATTTGATGTGAAAGAAGCTCTGCGGAGGCTACAAGATATTGCGCACATATTAAAAGTAACATCACACACACTCTCTGTGGAAAAGGAAGCTTTTGCCTATGTTACTGGAGCCTTTACTCCTAAATCTGCGGCATTACACAATTCCAATACGATTGTGCGATTGCCATTTTCTCTTCCTATTCAATTTCTCCAGCATTTGACAGAAAATTTTCATCAGTAAGGATTTTTTGTTTAAAATATGCCTAAACGGTCTCTATAGGCGTGAAGCATCTCTATTGGGAAGAAAAGATTTTTTATATCAAGAAATAGATGATTTTCTGAAATTTTAGTGAATTCCCACGTAATACTGAGTCTCGCATGGGTTAGAAATAATAAAGTATAAACGTATGGATATGTGTGTGAAGAGGAATGCACAGGAGAGACTGTGAAGAAACAAAAAGGAATGATAAAGATAACGAAACAAATACATTAAAAAGAGGGAAAAATAAAAGTATTTTTGACAGAGAGACACGGAGGAAGCAGGGACTCCTTGAAGGAAGAAATAATGAAGAGATGGTAGAGAATAGTAGAGAATTCCATTGGAGGAGGGAGTGCGCATGTAGTTGAAGATTCTGCCCTACCGGCTTCATGATGAAGAAAAATGCAGTAGAAACGAAGGCTGACAGAAAAGTTTTGTATATATTTTTTTGAAAGAATTCATAGAAGCGCCATGGATCTATGTATCTGTAATTTCTTAACCCTTTAGTTCATTTTCAGAAATCATCTCTACTTTGATGTACACTAGCATAGAGATATCTGTATACGTTTAATCCCACGGATGCATTCATTGCATGGTGTCAACTCACAGGATAGATTTCTTCCGTATATTTTTGTTTCTATTCCTTTGCTATTTTGTTTCATCGTAGCAATGACCAATGACTCCTTAGATCCCTTCTTTTTCTCCTTCATTGCATTTTTCTTCTAAAACCATCTCAAAATTCCTTTTATATTTCTTATTTGAAGGCTCAATTCGAAGGATATTTCTCGTGCGTTTCCAGCGGTGGCTGTGCTGGCGATGTCACTTTCTCACCTTTCCTCAGAGGCTTTGAATTCTTCTCCTGCCTTAAATTCTCTCTGTGTGTCCATTCAGCAGTGGCTGAGTATGATATTTTGTCGTATATGTGAGAATTCCTCTGAATTTTCTACTAGAGAAATTTTAAATATATTACGATCTCTCCCTAAAGTGATGGTGGCGGCTTCATGGAAACCCTCCCACAGGGAGGATTCTCCACTAGCATCTAAAGTTGCTCAAAAATTATCTTCTCAAGAGAAAGTATTATTCTCTTTATCTTCTCAAGAGAGCCTCAAACTTCCTTCAACAGGGCAGAATCCCATTAGTGAATCCTTTGTAGATATATCCAACCACACAGTCACTTCTTTTATTTTCTCTCTGTCTGCTTATCTTTCTGGTAAACATCTTCCAGAAGCCACTTATCCGCAGCCATTTTCTCAACTTGTGGCAGACTGTTTGATAGGAGGTCCCTCTGAGGTGGCTATGATGCGAAAGAATCTCTCTTCTAACACCTCTCCAGTTCTCCATCATGCAGCGATTTCAGCCATAAACCGGTTGAGTTTGACCCTCTTTGAACGAATTGCAGGAAGAGAAACTATTGATGATGTGAGTGGCCATCATTGTTTTAAAGAGATCCTGAAGTGTTTTCTTTTATTATTTATTTTCTTAATAGCAAGAGAGAGAGAGAGAGAGAGAATTGAGAGGGGGAGGGAGAGAGAGAGTTGAGAGGGGGAGAGAGAGAGAGAGTTGAGAGGGGGAGGGAAAGAATTGAGAGAGAAAAAATACAGTGCTTTTGAATAATCCATTATTGAGATTTATTATCAAAGTGGTAATAATCCATTTCCTTTTTCTAGACGTAGAGGTTCCCTCTATATAAAGCTTACTCATTTTCAGTTAATAAAAATTGTTTTTGTGATTATTACCTGATTTTCATTTCCATGCCTCCATGAGAGATAAATGTAGGGAAAACATGCAAAAAGATAGAGTACACAAGAAGTGTGATAGTATATGGTCTTGTAATGTACTATCGAAAGAAGTTTCTTACAGAGCAAAAATTGAGTGTAGAAGAAATGGATTTTGGAGAGAAAACGTTTACAGTCAAGATCTGAGAGAGAAGCAATTTTTTTTTCTTGTAGAAAAGACAGAAATAATTCTTATTTCTCAATTCAAATGCACTGTATCCTGGCCACCGTCTGTATGTTATGTTTCATCAATTTTTTTGTTTTTCTTTTCATTCTTCTCTTTGCTCTTCTCTCTTCATCACATTTTCTCTCCTTTTCCTCCCTAGTAAAGCTCTGTCCTCTCTCTTTCTTCTCTTCTTCATTCCTCTCCTCTTTCTCCTATTTTCAGGTGTTTTCATTAATACCTTGGATCATTTTAACTACCACAGTTGATAATAAAGCATTTCTTCGTGATAAAACCGAGCAATTTTTTCGTATAGCCTCGGATGCAAACATTTTATCAACGCACGTCACCTCCCTTCACACTATGGCTGTTGCCTTGCAGGGTGTCTACCAGTTGACACGAAAGCATCCCTTACGAGGCATGGGCACCTTCCTTCGATCAGTTGAGCAATGGTGTACAGATAAGCTGTCTCTCTCCTCTTCTTCTCTCACTCATGGAGATACTTTGACAGATGTACGTAGACTGTTTGTGACACTGTGTAGATTGGGATATACGCATCTCTCCTTGCTTTCGTGGCTTTCTTCTTTCTCCTACATTGCCTCCAACATGTTTGCAGCGCCTCCACGTACTTTTTCGTTTACTCAAAGAGTAAACCGGACCCCTCCCCTTGCCACCTCCCGCCCGCTTATCCTACCCTCTCTTTCAAATCATTCGGTCTTCTCGGAGACACCTGTCCCACCCGATGCCGCCTCCGTTCTCCTTTATCCTACAAATAAACCACAGACGATGTCTGCCTCCTCAGGAAGACCTCGTTTTAGTGGCCAGGATCTTTCCGCCATTGCTTCTCAGCCCCTGACTTTTAAAGATTCCAAGGTGATGCGCTGGCTCAGTGAGGAATTCTCCTCCTATCTTCAAACCAGCAAGGCCTCTCTTTGGCTGCTCTATCATCCTGAAGAGGCACATTCTTTGATTGAAAACACTGCTTCGGGTGGCACTGCCCTAGCCCTGAATCCCTACACTCTCCTCACCACGCACCATTCCACCCTCTTGCCTCCCTCTCTTCGCTTGCTTACCCATCAAAATGTATCGTTTTTGGTAGTGGCTGAAGGATTTGCCCACCAAGCTCTCACCCGCGGTGCGATTAATACAACCTCTCTTTCGTTATCGCAGCCACTTTCCTCCCCTCTTCTGTTACCATTATTTCTTTTCACCTCTTTCCCTTCTTTGAGACGCTCTCAACGCATTTCTGTCAACACATCTACCGTTGAAGGTGCGCCTACCCCCCCTACGTCGGATGTCCACTCTACAGAGAAATCTTTGGCCTCTCATTCACCCTCTGTGGCCATCGCCGCTTCTACGCCGGCCGTTGCCCCTCCTACAGCTATTCACCCCTCCACACCCTCTACCCTCCCTACCATCACTGCGTCTTTGGAGAATTTTTCAATCATTTTGCCTCCTTCAGAAGCTTCTATGGAGATGATTGGACCCAAAACTCTGGCTACGTTTGCCCATGCCTTTGGGAAAAGTGGTTATTTGGAATTACCAGAGTTTCGTTCTCTTATAACAAGCATTGTGGAATATACTCTCCTTCGTGGATTTGATGGTTTTTCTACAAACGATGTTGCCCTTCTCACCCATGGCCTTAGTTTTTTCTTTCGAAAATGCAAACAAAAAGAGGATATAGAACTCAAAAATGTAGGGAAAAAAGGGGGTAAAGGGGTGATTCTTATATCTTGCGTTTGTACGGCTATCTTAGTGATAGCCTTGTTTTTGGTAATTTTTACGCCTGTTTTGTTGAATGAATTTATTCTCTGACCTTTTTGTTGTTGTGGCAGCATGGGCTTTATGATTTTTTATTTTAGATTTTTTTTTTCTTCTTCTTCTATTTCTCTCTAATGTTTATGCAATTTTGATGTCCCCCCATTTCGTTTCTTCCCCCTTTTTCTCTTCATTTCAATCCTTTTTCCTTTGTTTTCTAACCCTCTCTTCATGTTGTTTGTCTATTCAGCACTATTTTACCATCTTATCCAAAACTTGTAGTGATACTATTCATCTATGGCCCTCTAATCATCTCTCATTGCTTGCTTTCTCTTTGACGCGCTCTCGTTACTTTGATGAAGCCCTCTTTGCTGGGATGGCCCATGCCATTCGACGTGTGCGTTATCCTCCAGAGAGAGCCTCCACAACGATGAATATTTCCTTTTCTAAGGAGACTCAAGAAGAATCACCGTACAGACCTACCACACTTTTGGGTCCTGAGGATGACTGCGATCGCCATATTGGAGAATTTTCTTTCCAACAATTGGGTTCGTTACTTTTTGCATTTTCATATGTAGACACATCCAATCGCTATGGATTGCTCTCTCCACAAGGAATGTGGGATAAATTAGCAGGCTATTTTAGTGACTGCATAAGGTATGAACAGCAGCGGCTAGAAATGAAATGGACGGCCTCCTCTTCTTCTTTTTCACGTTTACCCATCGCTCGACGTGATTTCTCCCCGCCTACTTCCCCTGCAGGCGAGACGGCTACGCAGGATGGAATTCCATTGAAAGGGAGTAGATTTCATGGCCAGCCACCTCTGAGTGCTCATTCAGAATGGAATATTCCTCGTGGTGTCAGTCTTAGTATTTTCTTAGGAACCTATACACGTCGTTCTATGACCGGTGCTCAGCAGATTATGTAAGAATTCTACGTGGAATAGAGATGTAGAGAGGAAGAAGACATAGGCATTGGATATCTAGGACAAGAAGAGAAGAAAGAGCATCGATACTGATAAAATGGATGGGATGTACAGGAGAGTAAAATTAAAGAATGGGGGGGTAAAGAAAAGAAATATATGAAGAAAACCATGGATAGGGAAGAAAATTGCTGAGGGAAAGGAAATGAGAGAAAAGAAGAGGCACAGGAACTGTTAAACTAGAACAAAGGATGGAGGTAGCTGCATGGGCTACAAAAATGACTGAAAAGTGTGTAGAATCGTAATAAAAACGGCAGAAACATCATACTGTGGGTTCGATTCATCTTCTACAGGGAAAATAGCGCATTTTTATTTTAAAGAAGGATATAGAGCCTAAGAATGGGTTAATGTATCCTATTTTTATGTGTCAATCGATGCTCTTTTTCGTAGAAATAGACTGTATTTTTAAAACTGTAATCTAAAAGTTTCGTATTGCTTGGACTAAATAGGTTTAAATCTCAGCAGCTCCTAACGTGACAAGCCATTCTTTTTGAATTCTTTAAGAACACTTTCAGCCTCCCATCACACTCCACTTTTTAACCTTTTTCTACTCTCCCTGCTTTTCGTTAGGGTAGTAATGGCTGGTATGTGTTTTTCCTCTCATTTTCATATCCTCGAGCACGATGCCTCATCTCATACATTTATTTTGCAATTCATTTTCTTGAATATCCATCCATTTGTCATGGGTTCTCATGATGAGTTTTATCACTTTTTTTAGCTATTAAAAAGATTTCTTATCGTTTTTTCTTCACGCAGTGAAGCGCTTTTTGAAAGTCCCCTTGTGTTAAAAGATCTTCCACTACGTCAGTTAAGTCATATAATCACCTCACTCTTGAAAATTCATCAGTCAGGTAAAGCTTCCCCTTCTTACGACTTTCTTACCAACTCAAAAGGGGATGAATCTTCAACCGCGGGCATCCCCTTCTCTATTCCACTTGCCCTTATGGATGTGTGTGCAGATGCCTTGAGCCGAGCATTTGCAGCAAAAATGAGAGATAGAAACGAGGATTGGTTTCTTTTAATACAGACCACCTGGTCATTTGCACAGCTCTGTTTCTTTATAGAGGAACCACAGCAGGAAACAGAGAATTCTGTCTCTCCTATAACTGTCATGGCTACCAGTTTGGCTGAAGCAATAAATTGCTTTGTGACAAAAGATTCCACAGCAGAATCCATTGCAAGCGCTGTCTCTGTGCAGCACCACCCATTATTATCCTTGACTGCAGTTTCTCGACTTTTAGAAACTTTTGCATTGTTTGGAAAACTAGAAAAGCATGTATCTCCCTCCTCTAAAGAGGCTATTCGTGTATGTTTCAAATTTTAGCATGTATTTGCATTGTTTCAACACTTGTGAGCATGGTGGCATTGAGAATCTATAGGAAGTGTGTGTGGGCGCGGTAAAGATAAAGGAAAAAATAAGGGATAGAAGTAGTAAGGAGATGCGACGAAATGTTATGGGGATGATTTTGCGCGCATAAAGGCAATTTGAAGTAGAAAAGGAATGGAGATCTTTATGGCAGAGTGATAGAAATAAGGAATGCGTCTCTTATTTAATGGAAATAGCTATTGAAAGAATCATGATGATACAATAAAAACGGGTTCAATCATTAAACCTTTTTGAATGTTTTCTCTCTTGTAATTCTAAAAAATTGAATAATTTTTTATAAAAAGAGAGTGCGATGAAAATCTTGTGCGTGTGTATTTTTCTACCGAGCGCCATTTCTTTATTTTGGGAATAAAATACATTATACTTTCAAGTTATATGTTTTGGCAAGTTGATATGCCTATGCTCTATCCAAGGAAATGTATTTGTGGTTCTATGCTGAAATAAATTGCTATAGGAAAATGCAAGAATTAGAAAGGTTTTAATTGCATGATAGAGATGAGCGGAAGCTCGTAAAGTATATTTTTCTTTTTTTATCATGTAATACTTGGCTTCGAGTTGCTTTGAAAGTAGTTTAGATTATTTGTATTTTATTGCTCATGTTATAGATTTTTTTTTCATGTTTTTTACCTTCAGCGCTTAATTCCTGCTGCTTTGCGATATTTATATAGCAATGAAGATGCTTCAGAAGAGCAGCGAACCAATATTAAACGTGTGACATCGGCTATTAGTTTTTTCCGAGATAATCATCCAGACATACTGTATTTCCTAACAAAAACAGATGTGTCTAGCAGCTGAGATAAGATCTAAGATTGGAACGTGTTGCGTTATGTAAAGTATTGTGCAAGCTAAGAAAGGCAACATATGTTTGCTGTAATGCGTTAATACTACTACACAATTGTTCAGCAACGCACTCCTGTAGCTTCAAAGCCTAAATTTTTTGCGCTTACAAATCTTTCAAGCACTACGAAATTTCTGTTTTAAAGTAAATCGAAATTGTAGTATGAAGATGAGATGAAGCATGAACTTATCCTGAACCATTGTGATTATTTCCAAAAATTTAGAAGAAAAAATGCGAAAAAAACCGCTTGCAATAAATTAAACTGCTCTACACGGCTTTCTATCTTTTGGCATGGTTCGCTGAGAGATATAGGCACGAGCAATGGAATATTTTTATTAGCAAACATGAAACAATACACTTATGAAACGGGAAATGGATACCCCCACATTATGATGCTTTTCAAAATATTTGCCTAATTGATTTATGTTTACGCACACGTATAGGGTTAATCTGTAGTATTATTGTCTGCTTGAAAATTACTTTCTTGGAAAAAGTGTGCGGTGCCATTAATTTCTCTAGTGAAATACATAGGAAAACTTCACTATGGAAAATTCTTGCACTAATGAATGCTCCGAGAAATCCACAACAGGAAAAAAGTTGCATAGGCTCCTCATGCGAAACAATTTTCTTGCAACTAAATGAAAAGTATATTTTGAGTGGCAACTGGAAGAAGTAGTTAATTTCGTCGTTATTTTAGCATTTCATTGTTCCGGTATAGAACAGTACAATGTAAGTAAAAACAGGGTCTTTATGGTAAAAAAAAATATAATCACGGATCAAGAGATTTCAGTGTAATTAAAAAGCCTTTAAAGTTACAAAAGCCCAAAAAGCAATGCTTTGAAATATTGATACAAACAATTATAAGGACGTGTTATTGTAATACATGGCAAAATTTTGTACACCATGAAGTGAGATATTTCAGTAGGCCTTTTTTGCGTATTATTTGCAAATATTTACTACCATGACCATTCTTTCAGCTTTTTGTTTTCTGTTGTTCAGACATTTACCAAAAACTAAGAATAAATTGGGCTATGTTATTAAGCACTTTTACAAAAATTTTCTCAGTTGCAAGACGAATTTAGCAGAAGCGATTAGAGAGATGGTTGCAGCTGACAATATTATGCTATGAAGCGTCACTTACGATCTGCACGGTGGCAAACTAAGCGCGATCAAGCTAAAGCAATACAATTCAAATCATAAGCCTTTAAATATCCGCGAAATTCTAATGGGAAATGCAGTTTAAATTGAGACTGGGCAAAGATAAAAGATTTGGTGCTTTGAATTATCGTGGAGATTGCTATCTATTACAAAGGTAAGAAGAGAAGCATTGTGTCTAATCTTGTATATGCCAAAGAAGCGTATGGAAAAACTACTTTTTGACCACCACTCAATAAGTCACTTCCTCGTACATTTAGAGTTATTACTTTCCCCATATATTTGTTTAGAGTGCGATCAAGTGCAGCGTAATTTATTTAGTGGCATTTTCTTGCCAGATTACCATCACTCGCTACCGATTTTCCGTATGTTATACACCATGTTGTGCTCTCCTTTCTGACTGTAGAAGTTATGATCTCCTAGAGCCCTCAGAGAAGTACACAAATGAGTTTTGCCTGTTCCCAAACTCTTAGAAATGAGGGGCACATTATTTCCAGTTAATGGGTGTGACATTTTTGCATCCAAAGGATGATTTAGAGATACAAATGTGGAGAAAAAAACACATACATTACTCAAAGTACACGACAAGTACTGCCTTTCATGTGGAAATTTAAGTTTAACTCATTAAACTTTTCCTCAAATGTTCTACGCACTGAAATAAATGAGAGCAGCGAGGTTTACCCTCCGGCGCACGGTTGTCCTCGCTCTCTTCATAAAAGGCATTGGTAGGAAGAAACTCATTTTTGATAGTTATTGATCGCATATTACAACCTTGATAATGTTGATAAACTCAGAATAAAGAGATAAGTTAATTTGAAACATGCAAAGAGCACTTTAGAGTTAAACACTGCTGCACTGCTACGTTTGGAAACTTAAACTAAACTTGAAATGCCTGATGTATATAAGTGAACATGCTTTGAAATTTACATCAGCATTCCCGTTCCAATAGCAATTTAATATTTACTTTTTAAGGATGTCATAGCATCTTCTTGTTTTCCATTTTATATGGACTTGAAAAAACTGTGTTTTTGAATATATAAACAACTTTGTTTTGAAAAGATTTGCTACTCTTCCTTGTTCTGACACTGATAGACATGTTAATGAAGGTCAAAAGGATGAGAAGTTTCCTTTTTTGAAACCCCTCTGTGCAGAGAATGTTTCCATGCACAGGGTCCGCAGCTTGTTACTTCCAATAATCCTCTGTTTAGGCTCTACCCTTTCCATTATTGCTTTTCCACGGTGATGCATCTCATTCTTTTGCCCTCTCAAAATATGAGCGCCACTGACTTATGGTTCAAATCATGCCGAGGTTCTCATTTTCTTTTCCTTGTTTGAGAGCCTGCATTTCCTCTCTATCTTCTCTCCAGACGATAAGACGATGCTCCATTTCACCCATTTCCATCAATTTGGGAAAGGAGATACATACTTCTTTCTCTCATCAAGCCCATCCCCATAATCTGTTAGGGTGCACTACCTCGCAACAGCTTCATAGGTGGATGTTGCCGCAAGAATATCATGGGAAGCGGTATACAACAAAAGTTGCTGTATCTTCTCAGTCGGCAGCCTCCTCTTCCACCTCTGATACACTGGCGGATTCCTCGATGGTTTCTTCCGTAAATTCCCCCCTTGAAACTTCTGCCACGTTTGATCTATTAAGGGCTGCTCCAACATTGTCTGATGCAGTTATTATAGCTGTGAATAGTTTGAAAATATCTCCACACCCTGTTTTTTGGAAGCATGCCGCAGAGTTCTTCACATCCTATAGCTTGGATGAATTGGTCAGTCAGCAAAGGAAAAGAAAAGTGCATGGGAAACTTTTTGATTTCCGTTAAAGTGGTGTTTTTTCCTGATTTCTGTACATGCTATTAAAGGAATAAGCAAACAGTATGATTCCTCTGGTGAACTCGATAAAGTAAAGAGCGAGCATTCAGTGTTTGTATTTTTGAAAAAAATTTTATAAAGAGAATATAGTAATAATACAATGCGTCGAAAAATCAAACAGAAAAGAATCAGAGAGGATACAGAAATGCTATGGCCATAGTATGGTGCGTATAGATGCTTATTAAATATTTATTTCTCTCTTTTTTCTAAAATTCAGCATTTTTGATTGCTATAATAAAAAATAATCAGTATCATATTCAATTGTTTTTTAATAATAAAAAATCCTAGTTTTTACGACTAATTTTTCATTGCTACATTTACTTTTTTCTCTCATTTTTTCCTTCTATTTGACGAAAACTTAATGGTTTAACTTGTTTTTTCTCCATTATTTTAATACATTATCGGGTTTTTCTTTGTACTTTTTTGACAAAGTGCTAAACTAACAAAATAAAAGCAAAGGTGAATTTCGTTTTCCTTCTACACCCTGAAATTTTTGAAATAGTCTACTTTATGCGGGTCATTTGAAAGGAAATCTTATTTCTCTGTTTAATAAAATTATAATCTCTCTATTAAAAGATTTAAATGCGTCATGGATGAGCAGGAGAAGGTTGTGAATAGTAAGTATCATTTCTGCGCCTTTTTTCCCTTTTTATCATCGATTTTTTTTGTGAGAATTTATTATTTTTATCACGAAATTTTTATGATGATCTTACAGAGTGCATTTCTTCTATTTTTTTGCATGGCATCGATGGATCTTCGAGATACGCAGCTTTTACAGCTGTGTGTAGAGCGAATGGAATTTTGTTATTTCTCACCCTCCTGTGTATGCTCTCAGCCAGAGGTACCTCACTCTATTTTTGATCTATTCTATTTATTATTAATGAAGTTTTTCCTCTGTGCGTCTCTAATCTTGTAGTTTTTTTTCTACTTAAGAATACTTTCTAAGGAATTCTTCATAGTATGAATTCCATCGTTAAAATTATAGTATATTCATTTTTGAAAGAGTATCAGAGAAGCGATTAAAATTTATTCGCAACCAAAATATAAGAATCTTTGTTTCTGTATCTCTCTGTTCATTTGAGTGAAGAGGAGAAAGAAAAGGCATGTGAATTATTTACATTTAGAATGTTCAACTATTGAACAAAATTGGAGCTTGCAATGAATTTTTTTTAATAATAAAACTATAGAGAGCTATTTACTAAAACGTAATACTCTTGTATTCAAGAAGTTAGAAAATCCTATTTTTATAGTAAAATTTTGGAGTTTTTTGCTTTCTCTGAGAGAGCGTCTGTGTCACTGCCAATGTTTAGAAGAGAAAAGGTATACTCTACGTTTGCATTGTATATTTCATTAAATTTCTTGATTTGTAATGATTTTTGGACAGCTTCTATTTGAATGGACACGTCGACGCACTTATAAAGAGGCGATTGATTTTATGCCTCTTCGATACAAAACAAAGCTTCTTCTGGTAAAAAATTGTTTAAAAATCAAACAAATAGAAGGAAAAATATAGAAATAAAGTATTTAACCTGCACATTCCATAGATGGGAGAGGAATTAAAAAAGTAACGAAAGGATTGCAAATTGAAAAATAAAAGAGAAGAAGAAAGGGTATTTTCATGGATATATAAAAATAGGAAAATTTTCAACACATACGTGAAGTGGTATTTACAAAATGGAATTATAATTTAAAGAAAGGTATGCCTTGTTCCTGTTTTATATATTTTACTAAGATTTCTAATTTCTTTTAATAGACCATTGAATACACCTCTTTTTATATTTTTTTGCTTACATTTTCACACCTTTTCTTCACTCTAAAAATTTTATATTCTCTCAGAAGGATATTTTTCCTACAGGCATGGAAGCTTTACGCCCTCCTTTGAAGGTATTTATTGGAAAAATCTATAATTTTCTTCTAATATCATTGTTTCATGGTTTCATATGAAATTTTATTGTTTTAGTATAGGTTAGGTTTACATTCACTTTTTCTAATAGTGACTGCCTTATAGTCCTACTCATTTACATATGAAAATTATTTCTTTGAGGGAACAAATTTTATATATCCCCTTTCTTTAAAATAGCCTCCAACAGGATGTATAGTTTTCTTTATATAATTTTTTTTTTCATTAATATTTGTTTGCTATTTAACAGTCTACGCAGGAAGTTTCTCCTCTTCCTACATGGGATACGATGCTACCCATTAAGTAAGATTATTTTTTGGGGGGGGGAGAAGAAATATCTTAAAGTATGGCTAAAAATTAAAAATTCTGTGGTGAAAAAGAAATAATTTACATTAGAATGGATATGAGAAGGGATACTAGGCTTTCCTTTTGTTTTGAGAGAAAAGTTATGTACAAACAATACAATGGATACTTCATCTCTGGATTACAAGAGGATATACTATTCATTTTTTACTTCTGTTCATATTCTCTCTTTAATTTGTTTTCATTGTATAGAAAGAATTTTCATCTGCTTCTTATACACTTTTTGATCTCCTTTTTATTTTTCTAAATTTTTTCTCAGAAAAATTGCCTTTGCATTTTGTGCCTCCTATTTCTATAGTATATCTCTTTCCACTCTTTAAAAAAAAAAAATATCCTCATTCAGTTTATTTCATTCTTTTTTCCACTCTTTTTTATAAATATTTTTTCTTCTAGTATGGAAAAACATGAAGCAGCCACTTCCATAGTTCTCAAAACACGTCATGTGAAGGCCAAAATATTTTCTCCTCCTCCTGGTATTCGTCTAAGCAGCGTTGTTGGCTTTCAACTTTTCTCAGTACGTTTTATAATATAACTCTTTTTACAACTATTTATATGAAAATGTATATTAAAGTTATTTTGGACTGTGGAAAATAAGTAAGGTTAGTTTTTAGTAGGAGGTAGAAACTGTAAATAAAAATATGAGAACGTAAAGAAGAGATTGAAGTTATTTTTCATGGAGAAAAGGAGGGAGATGAAAATAAGTGGAAATGCATAAAACCCAATATACAAAATTGAAAACTTAAAATAATTTTATTTTATAGTTTATACATTGCCTCAATGGTATAGAGGAATCTTCTGTATAGTGTAAGAATTAATTGAAGTTTTTCATTTTTTTCTCTACTGAAATTCTATACACTCTAACGTAAAGAATACTATATTTCTTGTAGTTTTGAAATTACTTTTATTTCTTTGTTTTTCCTTTACTGAGTACATTTAAATATTTTGTTCAATTTTTATAGTATTACTTTTGAATATTTTGTTTATTTCCATCTAATAGATGTAGACTGTTAAGTTTTCCACTTCTAGCCATGTTTGCCTTGCAGAATATTTTTATGGATTTATAGTAGGCGCTGTACCTACACCTCTTCATTTTTTTTTTTAAATTTATTTGCTAGGAAATTACGACTGCCTCTCTGCAAAATGTGTCTCAAATTTCTCTTATTTATTTGTACGTCTGTAGAAGGAAAAATTGAAAGAGAAGAACAGAAAAAAATGTTAAAGAAGCTCTACAGAGGATAGAGAGACTCTTCACATAGAATTGGGTGGAGAAATTTTAATGCAGTGAGGCAAATATATAAAGAAAAATTATATAATGAAATGAGGATAAATGTATAATGAAATGAGAAGGATATACGAATGAAAAAAAAATCAAAATTGAGGGCAAAATAAATAAAATTACAAAGTATGTATACACTCCATGAAGAAAGGAGAGAACCCTCCTATGCATTGAACGAGAAAGGCTAAAATGTGTGAAAAGAATATAAAAAAATTGATCAAATAGAAGGATACAACAAAATATAGAGAAATAGAAAATGCTCAGAGAATACCTCCATGTGAATAGAAAAATTATAGAAGGGGAATGGCCATCATAGTTTTAATTTGTTTTGTCTCATTTTGTATCCTTTCTTTCATTGGAATATTTTTTTTGTGCCCTACTATGAATACGTTTTAATATTATTTCGTTGCTCTCTGCCTATTTTTTAAATATTTACAAAGTTTTTTTTTTCTTTCATTGAGAAGTGTGTTTGATTTTTTTTCTACTTTTCCGTTTGAGAGGTGTTTTGTTTTATTTTTTTTTGTAAAATCTCTACTATTTTATTTCTTATTGTGAGATCTTGCAGATTTCTCTCACGTTTATGTAAAGGAACACTGGATGATGTAGCTCGAAAATGCATTGCTCAGCGGTATTTTCTACATGGCTGTAGAGAAACTTGACATCTTGATTGGCGTGAAAAGTGGAGATTGAGAGAACTTATTACTAAGCTACAGAGGGGGGAGGGGAGTGAAAGAAGGGGAAATACTCTTTTAAAACTGAGAAGAAAATACAAGAAATTGAATAAAAATGAAGATAGAAAACGATCAAAACTTACATATATCCATGAAAACTCGTATTTTTGTATCTGGTCACTTGAGAATCAAATAGAGTGTATACATTTGTCTTTTTCATGTTTTTGGCTCTGTGCTTCACTTTGTTTACACTATAGATTACTCTGGATTAGGAAAAAATAAGATTTTCTAATAGTTTTATAATACTCTATATAGGAGACTCTTGGGTTTGATTTTGATATATGTGGATTTCTCAGTATTTTAGATACACCCGCCCCTGCCTTGGCCCCTTATCTTCTGATTCTCTCCTCTAGCCTCTGCCAGATCGCTCTGCCTCTAAAGATTGCTGTATGGACGCATTTATCATCTATTCCAAGCCTCCCTACTTTTTCTGTAGATTCACAGAAGAGTGGCTATGGTGTCGATCTTCTCCCTGTATGGGTACGTATAGTATTAGAAATGAAAAAAAAATTTGATTGACTGCTATGGACACTCTTTCTACCTATGAAAGTAGAATTACAGTTCCTATCGGGTGGATATTTCTTATATTAGGAGAAAATAGGGAGGAGAGGGAAGAGAGTAAGAAAAAAGAGAGAGTAGAGCACACACAAGGAATTTAAAGATATTTCTTACAAATTATATCGAAAGAAGATGTACACTCTATAAAGAATATGGATAGAAGCGTTAAAAATAGGACAGGAAAACTGAAATGAGACTTCTTTTTTCGAAAAAATAATTAGACGAGGAACACTTTTATAGCTTGAACTATATATCAATAATTTATATCTTGTTGAAGAATGGAAAGGATGGAACAATAGGAATAACAAACTAGTATGAAGGATAGAACGATTGGCATTCCCTAATCAAGAGGGACTGACTTGTGTTTTTATTTAATTTGATTCTACACAAAACAAAGAGTTGGAGTGTATTATAGAGTGTATACATTACGAAATATTTTTATTTATTCGAGCCTCTTTGTATGCATAATTTATTCGAAAATATGTTTAGGAAATGCCAATCCATGCAGTGCTGAAAACCCAAAAATTATCTACTGTTTTAAGAATTCAAAAACGCATTCGATTTACTGCAAAAATTTTATCGAATTTTTTAAAATCGCCTCGCCTTCAATGTACGTACTCCCCTCGGTTACTACGATTCCTAAGTTTATCATTTCATTTTTTTAATTTTATTCTACACGATGAAAAGCTTCTTCATCCTTTTTTATTATTTGAAATCCTGTTTTCCCTCTTCTCGTTAGGCATCTATACTTGCTTTATCTACAATATTTTTATATTCATTTTTTATATTTTTTTATAAGAAATTTCTCTCGATGCAATACTTGTTTTATTCACTGTGTGGTCTACTGGTTTTAGTGTAGCCTATGTGTTACCCTGATCGTGATCCATTGACCGGTTTACAATTTTTTTAATTCCATGAATTGACGGCAGAATTTCTTATATTTTCTACAGGCAAGCAAACAGTAGTTGATACATTGATTCATCAGCTTTTACAAGACTGGAAAAAAATTGATCCTCTTCTCGTTGGCACGCCGCTTCCCTGTCTACTTTCTTTGCAAGAAATTGCAGAGCTTCTGGATGCATCGACGGAGGTCAGACCAGAAGAAAGGATGAAATATTGAGAAAGAGCATCATGTGCACGTTTTCCTACTAAAATAATATGAATGTTCTTACAATGAAAGAAATGTAAAATTTTCCTTTTATGTTGGTAAAATTTTCCAAAGGTTATTCTTTCTCTTTTAGAGTGTATTTTATTTTTTATTTTTTTTGCATTGTAGGGTAGAGTTTGAGTAGCCTATTGGCTTGAAGAAACCACTTGTTTCTCGATTTTAAATTTGAGCAGTTTCTTGCTTTTATATCCAGCAGAAACAAAGTTCATAATATAGAGAATGATTGCAGAGATTTCTCTAGCTAATTCGTACTACGTCAGAGAAATTTGAAGAGAGTTAGCTTTAAGATAGGCGGTCGATGCACAGAGAGAGTAAGGGGAATTTATAGAAGGTTTAGGATTTTTCAGGTGACAGTAGTAATAGATGAAGTACCCAAAAAGGATTATAATACAATTATAATGTTATAAAAAGAGTGGATAGATGAAGTTGCATGAATGCTGCACTGTAGTTACGTTAGCTTCACAGGAAGCCGACGTTTTGAGGAGGAAATTTTTGCATGATTTTTAGTATTCTATTTTTATTTCCTTCTAGTCAGGATATATTCATCCGCTTTTAATCAAACGATTGTTGGACTACTTGCAATCTTCTTTTACGGAATTTTTGCCGTAAGTTTGAAGCATACAATGATGAAGCAAGATTAAAACAGAGCATGTCTATACACAGATGGAAGGTTTCATAAAATGAAGGAAGGAATTCCCCTGAAAATGGGAAGAAATGAAATGTAAATGTTAAGGAGTGGCGATAGGAAATCAAATTGGATTATTGTTGATTATTTTTCAATAGATATTAGCGCAATAAGATGATGCATTTGTATTTACTTGCGGGTGGGATAGGCTTCTGGTTGACGAAAGAAAGTGCTACTTTTTTGTATATTTCCTCAGTTTTTATTTCAAGAAATTGCTAACAACTTGCAAGTTTTGAAGTAACGCATACTCAGTACTAAAATATCTCCGGTTTATGTAAAAAAAATTACGTCATTTTCTGCTGAATAGAAGTGATTGGAGGACTCTTCCTTCTCCATGGCAGGAATCAATGATTTTCTCGCTTCTAGAAAATGTTAAGGGCTCTGTTGCAGATTTAGCTCTCATTTCAAATTTTTTGGGATGCTATCTTGTTCATAACGAGGTAAGTTCTATTTCACTATTTTCCTTCGTAAGAATTTATTTAACAAGAAAAACACAAAATCTAGCTAATGTCAATGAAAACCACACGCGGTGCGACTTAGGATTAGTTTTCTTCTTTTTTTGTATTTAGAGTTCTCATGTAAATAATTCGTTGAGTAGGTGCGAAAATCATCTTCATTGTCAGCCAAGTAAATAAATTATTTTGTTTCTTTATTTTTGAGAGTTTTTACATGTTTGTGTGAAACGATTGGTTGTTTCAATTTTCTCTCATGAAAAGTTTTATTCTTGGTTTGATTTTTTTTTTCAAGTAGCTAGAGGGGCAGCCTGTGTGCTTGCATCAACGCTTTCTTATAGTCTCTGCAGCTATTATATAGTATTTTCTTTGCTGGTATTTCTAACCTATGCGTTATGTAGGTAGTTACAATCATGTTTTGGAAACTCTGCTCTCCGCTCATACCTAAGATGTTGGCTGGATATGGGTTCGTTGTCCATGCTATCTTTTATAATGCAAAGAATTTGTGGTAGCATTGAAAAAGAGCGCCCTTTTTCTTGAATTTGAACATGCATGATTAGCGTATATATTATATGAATAAGCTGAAGTATGAGATAATGCATATTACAAAGATTCAACACAGAGATCATTTTCCTTACTATAATTTTCTCATCTGAAAAGCACAGGGGAAAGAAGAAAACGTTTCTGGTATTGAGAATTTAGAAACAATTTGTCGCGAGTAATAACCCATGAGTGTTTCTAAGATAAAAATGCTTTTGAATTTTTTTTATATATGTACAGGTTAATGGTTATAAATAGTATGAAATTGCTTGCCGTCGATCGTCTCGTGCCATCAGAAGAACTCCAGTACGCAATCTGAATGGAATCTTTAAGTGTTTACCACTCGTGTCTATTTTTTAAACTTGTATATTTTATTCACTTTTATTGGGCATGCAAATCATTTCATATTCATAACTTCGAGCATTTTGATTGACCTGTAACTGTTTGACTAAATGCATGCTGATCTATCACCTACTAGACAAAGTGACATGGGAGCCTGTATGGGCTGAACGGAAATTGTGACCCGAGATAAACTTCAGGAAGCAATGAAAAACCAAGCTGTCATTCGTACACAAATGAAAAAAAGGAATTTCAAATTTTCTCTTCCTTACTTTAAAATATCACTCAAAGTGAGAATTGCTGTACATGAGGAACTTTTTCAAACCGTAAATTTATTTCAATTATATCTGCAGGAGTACCGTTCAGCAACTCCACGATTCCCATCCAATTTTGGCTGAAGCATCTTTTGGATATGTTTATTAAAAATGAGGAGAGCTACCAAGGCTGTTTTAAGTATAACTTATCTACGGAGAGAATTGTTCTTGTAATGAAAATTGAACAGTTTGCCGTGCTATTCTTCAAGTACTTATGTTATAGAAAATGTGACAAGGAACTGCAACTTTGTAATATGAGGCTATCCTTCATAGCCTTTTCAAATGTTAGATTTTTACATATGTAAAAGCATGTAAAATTGAAAAAGATGGATACACGTATCTGAGATGAATGTATATGGCTTCGTTGTAACATGTTAAAACATCTCATAATAGGAGCCGGTTGTTTGCTGAGATCTCTTATTTGAGAAAACGAAAGGGGTATACAATACTTGTTTTGATTGAATGTGCTAATCTTTTCCAGTAAAACCGTAATAAAAATCACGCCAAAATATGGCGCATATTTATTCAATTTACTTAAGGGAGAAGAAACCATAATAACTTAACGGTACCATAATACCGCGAAGGCAAATAAACCTGCTAACAGCCGATAATTTGCAACAGTTGCTACGACAACTTACTGGCTTGCCAAATTGACGGAATAAGTACAATTTATGTGCCATGCGATGCTATTCCTTCTGGCATTGATTTGCTACGTGACCAGCGGAGGTTGGTTTCGTATGCTGCAATGAAGAAAAAGAAGCAGACTTGTTACGAATAAAGATTTAATTACTTTTAAGAGATTCAATGAAAATGTAGTAAGTGGTGAACGCAACGAGGAGCAGAAAATAGAAATAACCCGCTGCGGTTACTGATATTTAGCGATAAATATCAAAAACACCGCTATAGAGAACGTACAGCACCCCCCTAGCGCCGTTTCTGCGTACGCTAGAGGTCACTACAAACCCTCTATAGAGGCTTCACACCAGATGGGATTCGAACCCACAACCTCAGCCTTAGGAGGGCTGCGCGCTATCCATTGCGCCACTGGTGTACGTGGTATCAGTAAAATTATTTTTACTCAATATATAACGGTGACAGAATGTCGACCGTATTGTCTAATGATTTTTTGACCATCACAGTTCAATGCAAGCATTATGGTTCTATTCCTCTTTATTACTATTTCGTTCGCCTATATACTTCATTCCGACAAAATGCTTACAACAGTCAGTTCCCCTATCTTCAACGATACCACTTTGTGAATTCACAGTTACCATATATCAGCGTTCTGTTTCAATGTAAAACCCAAATTAAAAGTAGAAAAATAATACTAAATAAAAAATGATATTTTTGTATGCTTTTGTTAAATTGTCTTATTCTAAAACTTAAATTGGCAGAAAGGCAACTGCAATAAAATGGCTCCTTTCGCGATATAAAAGATATAATTCTGTCGTCGGATCGTAAGAAGGATATAACCGGTTCGCAGAAGTTATACTTATTGAGCTACACCAATGGCATTAAAAAAAGAGCACATGCAATTTCTGCTTTTTGTATTTTCGCGTGCACTCACTTTTTACTGTTCAGTTAAGCTTACAGACAGAACGCTACAACGGGATGTTTTGAACAACGTGCTTTTTGAGTGGTTTCGCGCCATCCCCTCCCCTCGTTCAGAGAGCATTTGTGTCGTGTCGCCAATTTCTCTACATCAAAAGATAGAATCTGCACAAAGTCCGTTATCATCTGCTTGTCATCCGTGTTTTCATAAACGGTAACACTTTTAGAAATATACCAAATTTCACACAATTAATTTCTTTTAAGAGTGAGTATTTACATTTTCTTACAGCATGGAGTTTGTTCTTGTAGCACCTTCCTCACTATATCCTGAAGTACTTACACGTCGCAATTCATTATTTCGCCATGACAGCGCTTCCACAACTACTCATTCCTCTCCGCTTTATCATGTGTCGCTCTGCAATTTACGGCATATTTCTGAAGCAGCAATAGTTAATATTTGTGATCGGTAGTTGCCTTCACGGGTCAAGTATAACCCAGCAATGTTTTATGCTGCATAATCCGATGGGGAAATTTTGCATAATAAAACTACTGAATAAATGGGATTAGCACGTTTCAAAAAAGAATAGTTAAAGAATGTTGGCCGTTTGTATACGGCACAAAGGCTTTGATGTTTGTATTTCATACCTCTTTTTGATGTGTATACTGCACGACGTCCTCTCTCACTCTGCATCTGCCGCTCAAACAGAATATAAAGGGAACATATTGAAAGAAAGCCGTAACACTCTCTGTGCTTTTGAGCTTATGCAACCTTTTTTTCGATCTGTGTTTACACGGTTGTATTCTAAGAAAGGAGCTAAAAGGATTCGCGCGGATGAATTACTACTTGAAAGAGGTCTTGTGGAAACGCGCAGTAAAGGACAAATCTTAATTCAGCTGGGAAGAGTATGGCTTATACAGCAGATACAATCGCGAAAGCCTCAAGCTGCTACTTATTCTGTTGCTACACGAAAATCACAGTTAGATCCTGTCGCAAGCTACTCTAAATCACCTGTAAATTTATGCACACCAAGTCAGCAATTTCACGAAAACCTACAACACTATTCTTTCCAAGTACAACACAAATTAGAACTACTGTTAAACGATGCAAAGCTTTCATCTTATCCATTTGCTCGAAGACTTTCTCAAAATTACAACCAACAACGCTATGGTGGTAACGGTGTGTTGGCAAATACTTCTGCAATCAATCCTTTTAACCCAGAAGATTGTGAAATTCACAGCTTGAATTTCAAGCATGAATTTCAAAAAACCGAGATTGTGAAAACATCAGGGCAACTACTGCATCGCAACGCTAAAATCTTCATTGAAAAGCTTCCCAAATTTGTTGGGAGAGCAGGAGAAAAGCTGGAAGCTTTTCTGGATGAATTTTCGATTGATTGTAATGGAAAAGAAGTATTAGATGTTGGTGCATCCATTGGTGGCTTTACAGATTGTTGTTTGCAGCGGTTTGTTTACTTCAATATTAGCTCCTTGTAAATTCATGTCCTTTTTCATAGTAGAGTGTGAAAGTGCATGAATGCTTTCGGTGTAGCTTTTGCAACTTTTTGTAGTGTAAAAGTTAATTTTCTATTGCTCCTGAGTAATTTCACACTTTTATGGATTTTAATTAAAATTTGAAAAATGCTTAAATTGTAAGATATCGCTTCACAAGATTTTATTGTAACATTCGTTCTTTTTCATAAATTTGATTGTGGTACAGTGGTGCAGAGCGCGTTGTGTGTATCGATGTAGGGACGAACCAATTGGATCATTCTTTAAAATGGGATTCCAGGGTTACTAGCTTCGAAAATATAAATGCACGGTTATTGGGTTTATGAATTATACACTTTTCATTCTTTTGTTATGTGTTTATTACTTTTTCTTGCTTTGCAGTGTGACTCTGTTTATGTTAACGCATGGTAAATACTGATTATTGTCCTTTATTTTGCTTTTATAAGTTTCAGTAGTTACAGCACACGACTACTGAGAAACTTTCAAGCTTACTAAACATGTAAAGAATTGAATCTTTTTAGGTATGTTACTCCGGATATCCTTCCTTATCAATCCTACGACGTTGTAACGTGTGATATCTCGTTTATTTCTATTGTAAAAGGTACTCCCATTTTAGCTCATATATAAGTGTGATTCAAAATCTTTTCCCTGTTTTCCTCTGTAATCTCATTTGTTTCCATCATGAATTTGTTTTTCAAACGCATTTGTAAGGTTGGTTCCTCCTAAGCATGGCTCGTCTTAGGCGTCTTCTTATTTTCTTACATTGGAAAATGGATTCATTAGCCTTTAGAGTGTTTTATTTCTTGCATTCCTTTCTGCGAAGTTACTTTTCAGTTCTTGTGGAAGAGTAAAATTTGAGAGGAGTCTAAGAAGGGGAGTAAAATGTATTATGTTAGGAAAGGCTTATATTTCAATATTTAGAATGTATTTAAACTATCGTATCACTTCATTTTTTCATGTGTGATGCAGTCTTGTGCCCCATTTGGGGCTTAGTAAAAAGCAACGGAGGGATGTTAATTGCTTTGATCAAACCACAATTTGAGGCGACTCGGGTGAGAAATTATTCAATGATATCAATTTAAAATTCTGCCAAATTTGTTATATATGGTAATCTTTTTCTGAATAATTAATCATGCCATGCATTTAATAACTAAAATTTGCGTTTTATAGTCATTTTTATATATTTTTTCTTACCCAGAGTGAAGTATCTCGAGGAAAAGGAATCATTCGTTCTGAATCAATTCATAGTCGAATTATGCATGAAATTTGGGATTTTTGTACAAAATCATTGGAGGGTGGAAAAATTGCATTTTTTATGGAATCTGCGGTTAAAGGTGCATGTGGCAATAAGGAATATTTTATAGGAATTCAAAAGAAGTAGTCATCTCCAAAATTAAATTTGCTATTTTGGCAGCTCTACTTCTGTTCCAGTTATTTACATATTTTTGGTTGTGGTAGTGCTGTATCACTTTTTTCTACTCTTTTTTTGTTCGAATATGTTTCGATTTATTTATGAGCAAATTTTGGATTGATTGTATCATATAATTTAAGACTAAATTAATTTTTCTTAATTGAGTAATCCGGAGGTGTAAGAAAAATTCATCATTTTTCTACACTTCCGTGCTCTGCTACTTTTTGCCCATGCTCGAATATTTGCTATGCCAGTTATTCTTCTTGTGTGTTATTTTTTTCCGAGCAAATAGATTATCGGACGAAAGAATATCATGTTAATTAAATATTTTATTGGGAATTGATTCATTTTTATCTAAGGCTTGTTCGTTAACTTCAGTATTGCCAAACGACTTCTAACTTTTTAGCAAGAGGATTATAAACTCATTGCAAACTTCATTATTTGTTCCTAAGCGTCTCAGCAGGCAAGCTTGTAAATGAGTAGGTATCTATTATAGTCAACTAGGTCTTTTTTGTTTTTATTTGTTTAAGAAATGGTTTCAGTGCATGAATTTTGCTTCAGTAAGGAGGGTAAAAAAGTTGCTATGAAAGCTATTGAGGGCTTCAGTACAACTATTTTATATGATCTAACTATTTTAGAATTGATCCTGCACATTTTTCCAATGCTTCTAATTCGAAGTAAAATCATCGAATGTAATAGTACATTAATTGCAAGCAACGAGAAAGCTTGAATCACTTGATATGTAAGTGTGTGCCTTCTTTAAGACGTGTCATTTTGGCTCAAGTAAAAACATTCTGAAGGTTTTTAATGAACTGAATAAAGATGAGTTCCTCTGTTGGCTGGATACTTCATAAGCAATACTTGTTCTTCGCTATGAGTTGTAAGAAGAGAACAAGTCTATTACTATGGCTTGTGTAGTTTCTCCAATAAAAGAATAGGGATTCCGAAATTGTGCATGGCCATGCTCAGGTAGGACGCTTCGCTTTTACTAGAGAATACTCGAAGAAAGACAGTAAAATCTGGTTTTTTGCTTTGGAAGAAATGATGTAAAACTTCAGTGCGCATACATGCAGCAGGATAAATACTTTAATAAAGGTTAAAGAAAGAAATATAAATACTCCGTTCTTGCGAATAATCGTTGAATAGCTAACTGTATTAATCAAAGTGTTAGTCGCTGCATCGAATACGATGGATGGTTACATTCACGCGGCATTTTCCAGTTTTCATTGTTCATTTTATTTTCTAATCTTTTGAAGCAAAACTGCGTTAATTACGTGGCGTGTCATTCAAAAACAGCTATATTGAGAAGCTATGCTCGAGTTTTAATGAAAGGTCAAGTGTTACCGGTACTTGACGATACAGTGTAGCGTGGCTTTAAATTTAAAGCATACCTGCCGGGCCATATTGTAGAAATGTGATTTGCGTTTGTAGAAGGAAGCGGATAAACCTGTTAACTTGTTATTTATTTTATAGTTTTCGAATTTAGAGAGGCCTTTCAGCTTTTTTTTGTATGTTCTACATACATAGTGTATCTAATTTGGAATAGCAACCAATAAAATAAAGGGAGGTAACCCCATTACTGCAGCAAAAATTTCTCTTAACTCAATTTTTTGTTGTTTTCTTGCATTGTGTTCATTCTGAGTTGATTGTTTCGGAGATTAAGTATAGAAAGAGATTGCAGTTTGATATATCTTCTCCTTGTCGTATTTTTATCGAAAAAATCTTCATTTTCTACTTGGTCACTCCAACTCGGGTATAACCGTGGCATATGTCTGCAAGAAAAGGTTCATCACAGCAAGAGTACACTTATTGAGAATTACATCATTTTTTCTGTGTTTTTCTTCCTCTAGTCTAAAGCCCTATCTTAAATATTTAACTTTTCTCGCAAGACTATGACGGATGCATCAACTCACTCAGGTAGTCTTCTCTCGGTGCCCGATGAGAACAATATATCAGCGTCTCCTATAATCCCTTGGATTGTAGGGATTGGAGGCCCTCTCGGTGGTGGGAAAACAAAAATGTGTAGGCGACTGCGGGGTAAGTTTGTATCCCAAACCCTTTGTTTGATGCATGAAAATGAATTATGCAAGGTTAATTGGACGAATCTTTATTATCTATTCGTTTCTCGGGTCCAAGCGATATTTGGTAATGGGTACTGTCTTGCCTTCTTGTCTCGGTATAACACGGAAGCAACATGAAACTGCATGGTTTTTACTCGTCTCTTCCATCCTATTTTCTTGCTCTCTTTCTTTCATTTTTATATAAGATGGTTCCTGTATATTTGGTTATTAGTAGAAACGAAAACCCTCCATACATTTTAGTATCTGTTCGGCCTTACCCTCTGAAGTAGAAAAAGTAGTTATCTCAATTTGAATTGTGAAAGTGCGAACTGGAGAGACGAATGTACGTACTTTCTTACACAAATCGTAGCGTACTACGGCTACATTTCTCTTAGTATGGCCATCCTATGCTCATAAATGATCCGTACTTAATCTCCGCTAATCATGCTAGAATCGATGGGTCTATGAGATCACTTGAAAGTCAAAGCTAAATTTATAGGTGTCTGGAAAATAGAGAAGAAAGTTTCTTTTCATTCTTTCATGAACCGAACGAAAATTTCAAAACCCTTCATTACTATGATCTAGAAATCTTTTGCATTTCTCTAATTTTGTTATATTTTTGTTTATTTCTTGTATGCTTCCTGTTTTTATTCTCTTAATAATACTGTTATCTTTCTGAATAAACCCAGTAACAGAACTAGAGATATGATTTGGCTACGAAAATTATGTGTATAGATTATAATATGCAAATTGGGCTGTACTATTCATCATAAGCGGTACATGTCTACTTTTTCCTAATATTCGACATGTTTTCCCTAATCTATGCACAAATTCATTTCTTTTTTCTTCTTTGTTTATTTGCGTTGATAGATCTACTGGATCCTAATGTAACGGTATTCAGCTTTCAAAATTTTCCTGCATATGCTTTTTCCGGTACATTTTTGGAAATTAATTTTAACGGCCCCTATTGGGTTGATGATTTTTCCGCTTTTATCAGAGTACGCTTTACAAAGTTTTGAATATTTCCTGCAATGTTCTAACCTTATTTGAACTTTATATTTCATTGTACTTGAAGTGCATATTTTATATAGAAGCTATGAAAGAGAAGATCACAATTTTTTGTTTTTTTCTCTCATTCTTCGTTGCTTGATTTAGGTAATTCTTTTTTACTTCACACATTCTCTAGAATATATCGTCTATTTACAAATAAGGATTCATGAAAGGGAGTAATAAGCCGTATTTATCGAACTGAATCCTTCCTTCATTTCCAATTCAATTTTCTTACCCCTAAAATACGCTTTGTTTGTTTTTTTATACATGTTTTTACAGCGTTTGTCTAAGGGTGAAACTGCCTCTCTTTGTTATTCAGAAACAGAAAACGGAAAGAATAAAAAGCAATCGGAAATGGTTAAGCTTCTACAATAAGAGTAAACTTTATGCCTCAAATGTTTTTCTAAAGCAAAGAATGTATTCTACGACTCTGCAGTAGTATTTTTTGTGATCTATTTCTCTATTTGAGTATAAGGATAAAAAAAGATGAACTACGAATACGATGGAAAAATACTACACCGTGTTAAGTGAAACATTTTTAACCGTGGCAAATAAAGAGGAATATCCAGAGGATCCACACGAGTATCCATAGGGAAATTGATAAAAAAAAATCAAAGAGAAAACGAAATCCTGCCCAATAATGCTACGAGGGAGATTTCGGAACGTTGAAATTTTCTTCTTTGATTCTCTGATAGCTGTTGATTTGCTTCGTTTTCTGTTCAAGAATGTAAAGTTCATAGAAATTTTGCTTCTGTGATAGATTTCTCCAACACCGATTGTAGTTGTGGAGGGCATTTCAGTTCTTTGTAAGGAGATAAAAATCATAGATGTGTTTGATATTACGATTAGTATTCTATCAGGTTAGTCTCATTAATCGAATGTATAGAGAAAGTTTGATAGAAGCAATTTGTCTAATTTGTAAAGAGAATTTGATCACTCTATTAAGAAGATTTCTCTCATTTTATGCGTCCAAACACTGGGTAGGAATCTCATTTTTTTTTTGTTTAGATTTTTAGGAGTTAAAACGTTTTTAAATTTACTGCCACTAGCAAGTGGCCGTTATAGCCTCTTTTGTCTAACTTTCGTATATCTTAAGATGCATCCTGTGTATGAAGTATTGAATATTTTTGCAGATTTAGATTTCTGTTGGAAAAAATTTGTTAAAATGGAATTAGAGAAACCCACCTGTCCATCGGCGGAGGAGGCCTTTCGAAAATTGGATGATAAAAAAGAATTTTATAGTAAGGAGCATTTATGAATAAAAACAAATACATTTTACGTACATTGTATTTAGCAAAATAATTTTGTATTCTAGTTTATGGTTTTATCTTGTTGCTATTGATAATTTTTATTTAATTCTCTTTTTTTTCTTGTTTATTGATCAGAGCTTTATTATTCTTTTGTATTTCTTTCAATGGAATCTCTCACTATATCTTTCTCTTTAAAATAAAAAGCTTCTCACTCTCCTTTTATGACTCTAAATTACTTACTTGTTCATGTTTGTTTTTTAAAACAGCGTATTGTGTGAAAAATTCATTAGAAACGGCGGATATCACTTTCAATTCATCAACTAATGAAAAAAGTTTTTCCTTTTTAATTGAACATTTGACGAAGAAGATAAAGGCTATTAAAAAATCTGTAATGCCAAGAATTCACATGTTGCCTTCATCGAAACAGGTTTGCCTTTCCTAACGATTTTTATGGTTTCTACAGCGGCTGGTTGAAATAGTATAAATCAATTTATATACGCGAAATAGTGCCTATGTAAAGGAGTTTCTCCTTTTCCTTTGTGTGTTAAATCCATTTTATATTTCTTTTCTCTTTGCAGATTTTCTACTTGCATACACTTCTACGTGACGTTTCAACAGTGAGAAGCGATTTTATTTTCTATACAAATCGTTTGACACATAGTTTGATGGAATTTGTACTTGGTTTATTACCTGGAACTCCCAGATCCGTTGAAACGCCTGTTGTTGGTAAGAGAGAGAGATGAGGAGAGAGAGAGAGAGAGAGAGAGAGAGAGAGAGAGAGAGAGAGAGAGAGAGAGAGAGAGAGAGAGAGAGAGAGAGAGAGAGAGAGAGAGAGAGAGAGAGAGAGAGAGAGAGAGATAAATGGCGTTGAAAGAGAGAAATAAAAACACATTTATTTACAGTAGGGTATACATTCTTTTTCTACTTCAACGAAGAAGATATCGATGAACAATTATGTGCGTTCCAATTCTTTATTTTTTTATTCATTGATAGTTTTCTGTACATCTTCTGCACTACTTCTGTAGATGCCTCGTATTGACACGCTTCCCTATAGTTTCTTTGCTTATGTTGCACATACAGGAGAGCAATACCACGGATGGGATAATCAATCTGTTGAGAAGGTGAATGCAAAACATTGTTTTTTATTGAAAATATCCTACTTTTTTCTTTTCGGATGTATTTGCTAATTATAGGAAGATTTCACTCTATTTGATGGGAAGACAATTTTTCTAAACGCATTTTCTTCTTTCCTTTGCGCTCAATTGTTTCTCTTCATTTACGTTTTTTCTAAGAATATATATCTTCTTGGCTATGGCATGTTTATTCTATTTATACGTTTTACTTTGAATTTCGTTGCATCCATTCTATCTCATGAAACTTTTTTGAAACTTTTTTGCTCCCCATTCGTCTCGGTTTTTGTTTGTTCTAAAGTTTTTTCATGGACTTTGTTTCTGTTATTTATGCATGTCTAGAACTGCCATGACGTATATTTGATTTTATTGTATTTCCAGCTCTGTGCTGTTTCGCTGATTCGTGGCGGAGAATGTATGGAAAGAGGAGTAAAATCTGTTCTACAAAACATTACTATTGGAAAGATTTTACTAAATTTCAAAAATACTGCTGAAACGGAGTGGAATGCTTCGCATGATAATTCCCCTTCTATTTGCTATTGCAAACTACCCAAGGTTCAAAGTTTCTTCTTTTTTTCTTGCTTATTGCTTCCATATATTGATATTCTTTCTCTCTTATGTTCATTCGTTTTTGCTTTTATCTCTCTCTGTTTTTCACTTTATTTACAACTTGTTTTTTTCATTTTTTTGTTTTGATGGCTTTCCTGCAAGAAAAGAAAGTTTATGCGTTCAAACATAAAACGAGAAAAACAAGTTGTAAATAAAGTGTATTTTTTAGTACGATGGCTACCTCCTGTTTTTTCAAAAATAGTTATACACATTGTGTGCAACTATTTATAACTATTTTTTAAAACACTTCGAATCTCTCTGTTTCTATGCGCAATAAAAATGAGAGAGTTTATCTGATAAAGTTTTAGTATAAGGATAAATGATATTGGCGGTACTGGGAAATGAATGCACAAATAAAACAATATTTACAAAAACTGTTGCTTTGTATGCAGGATATTAGTCAGCGGTTTATCTTTCTTTTGGATCCGGTGTTGGGAAGGTACTGTCAGGAGAAAATGCCAGGGAATCACTTTCTTCTTTCTCTGAGGGGATAAATTAGGATGGAAAATTTTGAAAAGAATAGGATGGAAAAAAAAAATTCTAAAAGCTGAGAAAGCGTGGGGGGGAAAGGATAACATGCTAAGAAAGAGAATTAAGAGGAGAGGATATAAATGATAGGATATGCTTTGCAGAAAAAACGCCACATGATGGAGTTTTAAACATGTCCTACATACAGTGATACTGTTTGAAGCTGCTTCGTGTGGTAGGATAACCTTAATAATTTTGTTTTTTTCGTGTTTATCTGAATTATATATACTTTCCTGCGGTACGATAGAGAGCCTCTGTTTCCCTTTTGGGTAGTATTGTATTTTCTTGTTCGCTGTGTTTCTCCTCAAGAATGGAAATGCACTACGCTATGTTTCTTGAGCATATTTTTGCACGTACATTCTGGCAAATGAAACGGGGTCTGGAAGGGTAGGGAGAACTCTACTATAAAAGAATGTGATTCTACTTGCTCATTGAACGAGAATTGTTATCTGTTTTCAGAGGATGCAGTGGATGCTTCGCTATAAGTGAACTTAAAAAATACAATGTGGAAGAGAAGAATATTTTTTATGTCGCTTTAATTGCGTGCAATTCTGGCATTGAAAAATTGATGCAGTAAGATAATCATTTTTTTCGAGGGATTTTTGGTTCCGCTGTTCGTGGATGTTACTTTTTTAATAAGTCATTTGATTATAGTTGTAACACGGAAACATGATGCTCCATGTATACTATTTCATACTATTCGCATGGTACATCACTCCTTAGTCATTTGTTTTTGTTGGAAATAAGTGCAATTTATTGTTACCCTTTCAGTAGTTTTTACTACTGTACTGCAATGATAGCTTGTGCTACTTATTTCTATTCTCTTCTCCATATGGGAACTAAGTAGCATTAATCATACGCGCTTAACTAATTTCTTTTCTAAAATGCGAGGGCGTTGCTGCCTCGAAATACCCTGCTCACTAGCTCCGTAGGATTTCTTTCTCGCACCTCAAATAATTCGTTTCTTAATGTAATACGAATCTGAATTTTCTTCCGTATGTTTTTTTGCTTTAATTTGTCTTATTATTTTTCCAGAGAATTCCCAAACATTCAAATAGTTACCACGGCCATTGATGAAGGTCTTTCAGAAGAGGTATGTGACTGACTGCTCATATTTCTATAGAATCGTGTTTTCAATTCCATAGTAGTAAATATATTTTATGGAATTCATATTCTTTTTATGATTACTTGATATTGTATAGATCTGGTTAATTACGATATTGCTTTATTTACTTCTGCTATATTTTATCAGGGGTATGTCTCTCCAGGAATTGGAAATTTCGCCTCACGCTATTTTGGGTGCTAATTGTTTGCTTTCTTGCCTAGCTATAGTAGGAAAAAATCTCCATGTCTTATTTTTAAACGTTTTTATCTTCATCATGATGCATTAACTTACCAATATTTTGAGTTTTGATTCTTTCTACTGTGCAATCACCCATATAATTTTGGAGCTGCGTTAATGTCATGCAATGTTACAATGCCAGTATACAATTCAATTTTTATATATTTTTCTAATGGCATGTTCACTATTCATATGTGGATAATCGAAAATCGATCCATTGTAGACATACTAGGACATGTAAATTATGTGTTTAATCTTAAGTAAAAAAAGTTACTCCAGAAGAACTTTCTCCCTCACTGTGATCGCTCCTCTTCCGGAGTTAAGTTTAGTTGCGCGTCGGTTGTATTTGCGTATACTCAATTACAATCCTACTCGCTTTGTCCCTAGTCTATTATTACTTCATGTATTCGCTCTTACGTCCTTTCCTCTTACATTATTTCACCCTTAATGCGTATTACACAAACTTACAATTATCTCAATTGTACTAACAGTAATTATTACAATCTGGTATTAAACTTCTACGAAACTGACTCACTACAATCATCATCATAATATAATTGTTACAACGTGTGATGATTTTGTTTTATCAAATTCCAGTCCTTCCAATATTGGATCTTTCCCTGTTAAATAACCTTCAATCACAGCAGAAAACCGGAAGAATTGTACTTAGGTTGCTGAGTGAACATTTGAGTTTTTCTCAAAGAATTTTGAAAGTGTATCGTAAGATATTCGGTGATGGAGAATGATGTTAAAGAGATATTCCCCTTCAATATCCCGAGTACCAATCTGATTTCCCCCCACTTAAAACAATGGGCAGACGCATCGCGAAGGAGCGCCCTTAATTACAAGGAACGTGAATGATTGTCTGTGTATTCATTTTCAGCTGCTCAACCTAGTTTTAATTGCTTTTGCATACTTAAGTTGCATAGTATTTCCTCATTGCTTTCCTTTATCCCTTTTTCCGTATGTAAGTTTTCTACAATTTTTACCTTTCTTCTTACTGGAAGAACATACTTGCTTATGTAAAATATTAAAAGAACAGCCGATATTGTTTTGCTTGTATATTTTGGGGGGATTTTTAATGGATACGATATTTTTTGCAATAATGAAATACTTAGTAGAGACGAATGACAAGAAATATTGTAGAAATAATTGTTCCCACGTATCAATGAACAATAAATTATCCGAATAGGTATTACGTAGCAGTAGGATCAGGTACTACAGTAACATCACTCATCCTCGATACTAGAAGATCCACAATATTACCATGCTTATTAGAAGAAACCAGTAATAAAGCAGTACGATCACTTATATTTGCAGCACTAATATTAGCCCCTTTGTTAACTAATAGTACAAGCTCAAAATATCCATTATGCGCTGCCGCGTGTAAAGCAGTTTCTTCCATTCTATTCTTAACATTTACATCAGAACCTTTTTCAATTAGTAAAGCAGCAGCATCAAGATACCCGTTATACGCAGCCACATGCAAAGGTGTAGAGCCAACTACATTTTTTGCATTCAACTCAACATTTTTAATTACTAACAGAGCCGCAACCACATCAATGCATTTCTTCGACACAGCTGTATGCAAAGGTGAGTCGCCATCATAACCTTTAGAATTTACATCAACACCATTAGCTACTAAGAAAGTCACAATATCAGCATCTGTATTGCTTATTGCAACGTGCAAGGGTGTATCACTAACTCTATTTTTATAGCTAATATCTGCACCACTATTAATTAGTATAGATATAATTCTAAGATTTTTATTACGTGCCACCGCAATTAAAGCCGTAGTGCCATCATAGCCCTCTAGATTCAGGTCAATACCGTTATCTGCTGAATATATCACAACCTTAGCATGCCCATTAGATACTGCAATATGCAAAGCAGTCCAGCCAAATCCATTTACGGCATTAAAATCAGCACCGTTTTCGGTTAAAAATACTACGACTTTAAGATGTCCCTGAGCTGCAGTAATATACATAAGGGTCTTGCAATCCTACTTGTAGAATTTACATCAGCACCTTTAGCAATCGCTAATACAGCAATTTCTACACTCCCATAAAAGGCAGCAAAACAAAAAGTCGTAAAACTAATATTTTTGATAGATTTAGCAACTATTTCATTACCAATTAAAAAGCCACAACTTCAACATGCCTCTCTGATACAGCAATGTGTAGAACTTGTAACAATCCTATTGCATGGTAGTTAATATAAGGGATCGAGCAATCCTATAACCCAAACTAATAGTACCTTTGTTATATATGTACGTGCTGAGTGAATCTTATATCGACTTATATTTGAATGCAT
>JADAQX010001156.1:0-12890 GCA_015476325.1 Cardiosporidium cionae | reverse complement strand
ATGGAAGAATTTGGATTTGTTACCATCTATAAAATAAAAAAAAAGGATAGAGAGAGAGAAAGGATTGAGAGAGAGGAAGGATTGAGGGAGGGGAAGGATTGAGAGAGAGGAAGGATTGAGAGAGAGGAAGGATTGAGAGAGAGAAAGGATTGAGAGAGGAAGGATTGAGGGAGGGGAAGGATTGAGGGAGGGGAAGGATTGAGGGAGGGGAAGGATTGAGAGGGCAAAGTGTGGCAGATAGAGAGACAGATAAAATAGGATTGACAAAAAAGGAGAATAGAGAGGGTGAAGTAAAGAAAGAGAATGATAGAGAGGGAAGAGTAGAAAAAGATGAAAGTAAGGAAGACACATTGAGACAACAAAAAGTAAAAAATTATAAACAAAACACTAAGAATATGAATAAGAATAAAACAAATACATATAAAAAGTGAAAAAAAAACAGTTTTGACAGCACAAACGTATTCTTCCAATTCAAACTTGGGAATGACTTAGGATTGTATTAAAAAAGATTTTAAAAAAATACTTTTTTTATTGGAAATATAAAAAGATAAACATACAGGAGTAACAACATCACAAAGTTCTGGAAATTCTGATAAAACACTGCCTTTATCCTCCAAAACAAAAATATAAGGTTCTAACAAAAATTGAAAAAGAGAATAATAGAATTTGTTACGTAAAAAGTTCTATAATTCACGTGAATGTGTTAAAATTTTTAATTAAAAAGAATACTAAAAGATAAGATCCACGTCTTTATTTTCATCACTATATAATTGCCTTGAAATTCTACTCTTCCTCACTTAAAAAAATCATTAAATGCAGTAAAATACAAACTATTCTTTATTTATAACAATTAATAAGAATTTTCTACATTTTTATAAACAGTTCATGCATTTTCTAATCATTTTCTCAACTTCTCTGCCATCACAGCGGTATAATTTTTATTTTATATCATTTCTTGTGTAAATTATCTTTTACTTTACTGCGTTACAAAATATCTAACTTCTGCGTTCTAGTTTTCCCTCTCTTCATTTGATTCTATACACAGAAAAAATTTCTCCTTCTTTCAAATAATTTGTCACCTGGATTTTCTTGTATAAATGAATAAAGACACTGAAGAAGAATAGAGGGAGAACACTCTTCAAGAGAAATTTCTTTATTTTGAAGAAGTTTTGCTTGAAGAGAATGAAAAATGGAGGAATTCAAATAAATTAATTTTGCTTGACAAAACAAAGCCAATGCTTTAGCGAGAGATTTTTGTGTTTTATGAGAAGCTTCTGAAGAAGATAATATATAAGCTCTTCCACAGCTAAAAGAAATACAAAAAATTGAAGAAAAAGGAAGAAAAAATGAAAGAAAAATTGAACAAACGGGAGTGCAGAATGCGTAAAGGATTAGGAAGAGAAAAATTAAAAAAAAACATTATAAGATGAAAAAAAATCAATAACTTTGTTTAATTGCTTTCAAATTTTTCTTCTTTTATTTTTCTTTTCCAATAATATTCCATATTACCCAAAAATGGAATTTTCTTAGCTTCCGCATTCCTTTTCTCCTTCAATTTTTTTTAACAAAAATGAAAATTTCCATCCTTTTTTTCATTCTTTTCATTTTCTAATATTCACAACTCTATAAATAATAATACAAATATAAATTCTAACTTTGGTAATGTTTTATTTAAAATTTGATGCATCTTGCTTTTAAAGGCCAACTGAGCAGAGCCATATAGTTGTTGAAGAAAAGAAAGCTCCAAAAGCATAGATTTTCTCTTAAAAATATCATTTCTATATAAAAAAATTAAAATTGAGCAAATTTTTTGATTTATTGCACAAAAAGATCTAAAAAAGAAATGTTTGAAAAATTTCAAAAACTTAAAGTTAAAACTAAACAAATAATTATAGTAAAACTAAAAAATAAATAAAGAATTCATATAATACTCCTCTACATTGTATAAATTGTTATCATACTATTATATATATATATATCCTATAAAAACACGATTATACATTTATATATATAGTATAACACAAAAGATCACCTGTGTGCAAGTTCATAGAGAAAGCGATTTACACGGCTTTCTTCATTAGAAGAAATATCTATAAAATGAATATGAAAAATATATTTTCACTTAGAAAAAAGAAACTTAACAGCTTTCAAACAGTATATAAAATATTCCTTTTTTTCATTTAAAGCTCCTATTAAAATAAACAAGGTATGTGCTATTACAAATTCCTCAAAAACAACGCCTCATATTTGCTTCATAACAAAAAATTCATTCGTCTTATATATAGGATGAAAAATGCGTACAATTAAAAGAAAATGCTGCCTTTTCATCAATAAATAAATAAAAATTAAGATTCGCATCTATCAATATAAATAAAGAACGGTATCTAACAAAATGAAAATTTCTTTACTCTGTAAAGAATCTGTGAAAGCACAACATTCTAAAGATGGATTAGGAGGAATCGAGGAGAGGATAAACAATTTCCAAGCTTCAATGATAGCCTTCTTTGTTGATAAAGGTAAATTCGAAGTGGCATTTTGTGTTTCATTGAATGCTGGTAACACCGAGTGAGGCAGAGAGGTCTGTGTATCGTCCATAAAAGGCATCGAAGCAGAGGTGGTTGAAGCATGGTCATTTTTTCCTTCCTTTCCCTCCTCTTTTGATGAACGATCGCTTGCATGTACATACACTGGAAGAGCAGAAGGGGAGAGAGGGAATGCGGAAAGTAGAGTCACGGGATCAGGAGGATGTGGTGGTAAAGAAAGGGGTTTAGTTATAATGGAAGCAAGTGGGAGAATGTTACTGGGATAGGATTGAAAGCGTGGGTGTAACCTTTGGGTAGAATAATCATCGTAAGATAGGAGTCCATCACTCAAGGAAAGAAAGCAGTTCTATAGAAAAAAAGAAAAAAGGAGATACTAAACAAAGTGCAGAGAAAAAATGAAGAGATGTAGAAGGTGAAAAAGAAATAAAACTTGAAATTATTAAAAGAATAAAGAAATACAAAAGTGCTACCACAAAAAGTGTAACAATATCTAAATAAAGATATTAACATTGGAAACATCGACATTCTAAAGAATTTATTGTACCCAGCAGCGTTGATCAACGCTTAGTTTGAGTAAAAATAAAAAATAGAAATGCTAAAGGCGCTCTCGTCGCTCATTTCAAAAAATTACATTCCTCAATTTGATTGAATAAAACGGGAAAATGTCTAAAGGCCATTTAAAAAAGTTGTCAAACATGCTTACCATCCAAAAAAGAAGACTTAGAGAACACAAAACAAGGAGGTGATAGAAAGGATGATAAGCCATCCATTGTATATTTCTACTGAAATAAAATGCCATGAGGATGGACGGTGGTAGAAAAGCTCTTAGGCTTTGTTTTTTGTCTACAGAAGCAGATATAGGCATCTTGCAAACATGTATACGTAAAATTTTCTTACAAAATGAAATATCAAGAAACTAAAGAAAGAATAATGCAATAAGCATCTAGTATCAAAAAAATGTTACGTGCCTACAAACGGGAATTGCATTGAAAAAATAGGATATTTAGAACGTCGGCCATGATACAATGCAGATGTCTGCACGTATATGCATATAGACATCCTTTTTAACTTAAAAGGGGCCAACATAAGTGGCAAAGTAGCAAAAATATCAATTATGCACTATTGGATGATACATAGAAGGAAATTTAAAGCATGGAGAGACCCCGACAAATTACATACTTTACTTTAGTATCCTACAGTAAGGAAATGCATGAACAATGATTTGGGTCCCCGCATGTTGTTGGTTCCATAAAACTAGCAATTTCTCCAATATTATCGATTGACTTAAGAATGAACAAATACTCAGAGAACACGAAGGCATAGAAAAAAATAATTGCAGTAAGAAAAGAAATAGGGAAAGATACTAAAGAATTTTGCAGATTCCCTAAACGCCTGGTGGCAAAACTGGGGAGGGGGGATGTACGTACAATAGAAAAAGGAGCAGATAAAAAACCAAAAAAGAGAGAATTAACAAAATCGAATGACAATTAATCAAGAGCCAATTTGTGCAAAAACCTATCCAATCAAGAAAATGTGGTAGAGGCATTGATGTATTTACAAATCAACTTACCGTTTGAAATATGTCACATGGTATTCCAAAGTTAAGCTCAGCCGTAACGAAAGTGAGAACTACCAGACAAGAGTAAAAGGAGCATTCCATATCTTTATACAACAACAAAATAGTTCACCCAAGAATGTAAACTAGTGCATTCTAGCGAAATACTGATGACATATAAGTTGCAATTCTTCAGCATAAATCCGCTGCTTGCATCGAAAAACGGGATATAAACCTGCTTAACATTGCGTTTGCTAAGTGATTAAGGTCTATGAAAACCTGAGCTGTAAATTTATCAAAGTGAATTTGTGAAGAAATGCTAAGAAATATTGCACGTTTTGAGGCTTGCAAAGGCTATGAAAATTCTCCACGACGATCAAAAGTCGAACGGTGACTTGACATGGTTTCATTGCTTCGCTCGAAGTTTGTTTTGCTTGTCATGAAACGCGCGTTGCAATGCATGGAGGTATCTAAATTTTTGTCTCATTTTTTAAGAAAAGGCTCAATTTGACATTTGTTCTAGATTAATTACGGTTGAGTTTCGAATCAAGTAAAATACCGTTTGGATATTTTGTTTCATCCTAGTGTTGGTGTGAAAAATACTGACGCAGTGCTGTAATTTTGCTGCTTCTCCAACAAATTTGCACTCTCCACCCTCCGTTTCAATACCTGTTATGACTTTTTGAAACGCAAACAGATATATTTGTCTTTTTTCTATCCTTTAAGTTTTCATTACAGCCATAAGTTTTAGATTTTTTTATTCTCTTTCTGAAATTTTGCTTGCTTTTTCTGATTGATCAAGGAATAATTTCTGGTCATGAATGTGCTGATATGAGGTGCAAAAGCTATGAAATATCCATTCTGAGTAAACCTTTCTAACGAGGTTTTCATACATATCCCTTCACAAAAGCTTTTTGTTCAAAGAATATACACATAATAGCATGGTTATATATTAAATAAATTTTCCCACTAAACAATTTTAGCTGATCTCAAAAAAATGTTTGCTACCGTCACATGAGTGTGATACATCTTTTTTGAATTTGTGATACAAGTTAGATGTAAAATTGCACAAAAACTCTTACTGCTACAAGAAGCAAAATAGTCACAAAAGTAGATAGATTTAATGAATTTTCTTCTCCAAATTCGATCATTCTCATTCTTAAAGTCTATCTTCCCGCACACATAAAGCGACATTGCAGAGGTATATATACAATATTTTCTCATAATCAATAAGAATAATGAGGACTACTAAAAAATTTTGCCTTTACTCAAGGAATGAGTTATTATGCTGTATTTTACGTAGTTTTGCTTATTTAGTGTGGACCTTGCGAAAAGAAAAATTTTTTTTTGTACACCATAATCCTTTCAGTAACTACTAGCATTAGCGCAATTCTTCATTGCATTGACTTTCATCAACCTATGTACGATGCAAAGATTTAAAGATGGAAGAATGATAATTCAATCAAAGCATACATTTCAAAGATTAAAACGTAGCATACGTTAGAAGAATGGAAAACCTTTCTGAATTGTCTTTATTTCCGTCATCTATTGAAACTACTCTACTCTGTTGATTTCATTAAATAATTTTTTCTGCATATTTTTGTCTACAGTCAATGCTGAAAATAGTACTACTAGTTTTGCTTACATACACTATCACCAAAAATTTGATTTCCCCTTCAATCTATCAAAAAAAAAGTGTCCTGCTTCGTAGTTGTATTCTCAACTGCAATGCTTGAAAGATACTCTAGTTTGTGGAATCATTAGAGAGCATTTAAAGCATAAAAAAAATCTCTACTAATCCAATTCAAAATTAGTTTGAATGTACTAAATCGAAAAATGGAATTGCTATACGAAGTCATGGAGAGCAAGGCTAAATATCATTGAAGCATTTCTGCTTGCAAAACATTTTCTATAACTTCTAGGGCAATATAAAATGCTTGCTTGCGTACCATATTCATATTTGTCAGATAGATAATTTAATTTGGACAATTAGTAAGTTGTTTTCCATTTTTATTTTTCTCACTGCTTAACTACCACAGCATAGAGAGTCATATATACTAAATCTCTAATCGAGTTACGTTGGTTTCTGTTGCATTTTTTTAGTAATTTATGAGAAAAAGCACAGTTCTTTTACCACTAGTAATATAATAGTGATGTTTGTATCGCATGGTGATATTGTGAGGAAAAACTAAACAGAATAACTTTTGGAGGTGAATGAGAGTGTTTCATATGATAGAGATAGTCTTTGTATGGAAGAATGGAATTGTTAGTTACTGCTATTACGGGGGAGATGTTAATAGAAATGCACTGGCTAGTATCATAAAATAGTGATGTTAATGCTGTTAAAAATTATAGCATCACTTCTTTACATAATGCTGCATAATGTGAACATGTTGATATTATGAGATATGTAGTAGATAAAGGATGCAGCATTTATGAAGTAGATAATATTGAATATACTCTTCTACATAGAAAAGAAGTTTTGTAGTTGTGGAATTTTTTTATAGGTGCTAACATCAATAGTATGGATGGACTTAGCAGAGCTTCTTTACATAAAGCTGCGTGTAGAGGGCAAATTGAAGATGTGAAGTATTTGATAAAGAATGCAGCTAACATCAATATTAAAGATAGTGATGATCATACACCTTTGCATGAAGCCGTGTGGGGAGGACATATAGAAGTTGTGAAGAATTTGATAGAGAAGGATGCTAATATTGATGTAGTGAATAAAAATGGCTATACTTCTTCACTTCTAGCTGCGTATAGAGGGCATATAGAAGTTGTGAAATATTTGATAGATAAAGTTGCTAATATTGATGCAGTGAATAATAATCATGGCAACGCATCTTTACGTCTAGCACACATAATTTATCAATTTTAATGGCAAAAAAAAAAAAACACACAAACAAATGAACAAATAGCCTATAAATATTAATTTCATATTTATATCAATCAAAAGAAAATAAATATATGTGTAAAACATCACAATAGTAATATTATTAATAAAATAAACTTTTTTTGATAAGAACACTTGTTCAATAATTGAATTTTAAAATATAATAAATTTATATAAATATCACCAAAAAATTACAAAATTTGCATCCACATTACAATAAAATAGATTACCATGGCAATGTAAATTAATCGGGTAGCCATTATGCAAAATAAATATGATATATACTTATTACTAAATTATATTGATATATATTTAAATATAAAGTATAAAAATAATATAAACATAAGCATTGATATATGAAGAATTCCTATTCAAATATTTCAATGCTTAATTAATTATCCATTTTTTTCTCTAATTAATTTATATTGATTGTACTCTCTCTATTGTTTTTTATATTCCTATTTATTTAAAATACTTTGTTTCTCTTAATAGCTTCAATTCAGATTCCATTCACTTTTATATACATGTAATTTGTTATTAATAAACTTTGAAATACACCATTTCAAAACTAAGCTCACAATCCTCCAATATAATACATTAACAACAAAAATTGTGACAAGTAATCTCCCAATATAACCAGCTTAGCGGTTTCCATACAATTTATAATTCACTCTATATCTTCTGTCCAAACTCTACAATTCATCAGTAATTTCAATCAAAACATTCAGAACAACGTAACTAAATTAACATCGTTATTTGTTGGGTCAGACAAGATTTTGGAAAATGCCCAAGTCATAGATTATAAGTCATACGTTGCCCTCCCATATCTAACGTCTGCATTATAATCAAATAAAAAAACGTAAAATGCAGAAGGCATAATCATGTAACAAGGTGTTACGCATTTCTCACAATAAACTTTTTTACTTGGATTACTTGCTTTCTAGCAGATTCTACCCATGGCATGGGCATGTCAGTCCGATTATTAGTTTTTTTATAGCTACAGTAGCAAATATGGAAGGTAGTAAAGACAAAGCGGGCCTTCGACAGGGCTTCAATACAAGTAGCTTAGAAATCCTGAGCGTTATTTACCAAATGTTAACATTCGCAGATGAATTAAAATCGCCTCGTGCTCCAGTGTTAAAACTATAAAATTGCTGTTTTCAATAATCATTCCTATCCAGGTCAGCTCAGTTGAATTGCAGGAGGGATGTTCCCCCTGTCGAAGAAATCAAATGCTGCAGGTTTTTGAATTTGCAGTTGCTGGTTGCAGGATAGTCTTCATCCTAACAGGAGAATGATATGCAAAAGATATGTTTCTTTTGCCCCACTCTGCATTTCAATGAAACTACAACGCGACAAGTGAGTGCTGTCAATACAATATCCGCGTAGTGAAGGGGGCGGACGAGGGCATTGTTTAATGTTCTGGACAGCACATTGAATTAAATTGGTTGAAAAATTCAACAAAAAAATTGCGGCTTTCAGTACTAAGTGCCTTCCTTCGTATGCAACCGTATCATTTTGTTACACATTTAAAGTAAAATGCAGGGCGCATAAATTTCTTACATCATGCTACCCCTATATTCAATGATGGGACAGTGATGAAAGATAAGACCCTCACTACGTGCAACTTTTGTTTTTCATAGTGAACACGGTGGCAACTTTCGCTAGTCACTAAAGATGTTTTGTTTGAAATTGCCTTGTCTCATGCAAAATGAAGCGTCAAAAAATGTAATACCCAAATTCAGTTTGTAGTGCCTTCATACATTAAGTAATAGAGCCTCCGCTAAACTTTTGCGGCATTTGGCATTTAGGATATGAAATGAACAATCAAAAAAATGAGTTTACATACATGCAACTTTTTGATTAAAAAAAAACGCTTTGGATCGTTCATCTAGTAAGTTCCCTCTCACAGTGCGCCGGTTATGTACAATATGTAATTTGAATAAACGCCATAGCAAGAGGATCTTCCCTATGTTTTCTACAAATTGCACTATGCTTAGTGGAAAGGAGCGATAACATGTATCGTCATTTGATTCCTTTCTCTGAAAGCTTTATTTTTGAGAGGAAAATTTTTTCAACCTATAAAATGTATGTGCAGACTAATAGTATGAAGAAAAAAACATAAAAGCAATTATAAGTGTACAACAGCATCTCACAGTGATATAGATGGAATCTGCAACTTCCCCTTATCGCAAGCGTGTATCCTGCCAATCGTTTTATGGAAAGCGACGGCGCTTGACAGAGACTTCCAATGAAAAAGAGAAACCTCAGCAGGGAGATTATGTTCCAGGACGCTATTTAGAAAAGAAAGCTAAACAAGTTTTTGAAGATACACTAAAACAAGTTTTATTAATGGTCTTTTCTTCAAATGATAAAATAAATCTTTTATCTTCGCGGGATGGATGCTCGCTTCCGCACTTTCCTGACACTGAAGATATTCTTTCCAAAATACAAGAAGTACTTAAGACATACTTAAATCCTCAACATTTATTTGGGTTGAACCTACCATTGTTACCCACTCTGCCTTCCCCTCAGTCCGCCCATACCTCCCTCATATATCATGCGAAGCAGGATTCTGCCCTCTTGGATCTTCAGAAATTGCAATCTTTATTTCCATCATCGCAAATTGGTGTGTTTGCAGTAGAAATTAATGATCGAGGTGGCCGGTTATATACTGCAGCCCCTTATTGGAGATTCGTTCAGCACTATGTTAGCCTACCTATTGAGGATCGTCATCATTATGAGGTAATTCTTGCTGATTCTCCGTGTTGGCTTTATTTTGATATTGAATTTTCTAAAGTCTTCAATCCCTCTCTCGATGGAGAAGTCATATTTCAGCGGTTCCTTGATGAATTGACTCATTTTTTTAAGGATGTGTACCAGATGGAGATTCAGGGATGCGATATTCTAGACTTAGATTCATCGACAGAAGCGAAATTTTCACGTCATGTTATCGTTAAAAATGGCTATTCTCTCCTATGTAGCATATCGTGGAACCTATCATCCTTCCTTCACTCACATTTGTCTCCTAACCAAAAGAATCCTCTTTTAACTTCTTCCTTGGGCAGCTATCCCCCTTTAGAATCTCTTCCTTCCTCTCTGTTTTGCTTTCCCTCAAATGAAGAAGAATATACAACCATAGATGAAAATTGTGATTTTCACATTACCTCTAAAGAAAAAATTTCTATAGAAAAGAAATCTCCTCCTAATGTATCCTTAGAAGAAACTTTAGAAGCAGCTATCCATAAAGTATTCCCTTCTATGATACATTCTACCCTCTTTCCCAACACAATGGCCGTTGGAATGTTTGTAACACATTTTATAGAATACTTGAAAGCCCTTCCAATTGCTCGAGGTGGATTTCTTCAGCCTCCTAATCCCCTTTCTGTAGTCACTTCATCATCCTCTCTTATAGCATCTCAGGCAAACGATCTCACCCTCTTTTCTTCTCTTCCTTCTGTGGATACCTCTTCTTTAAGTAACACTGAAAAAACGCTTGAAGCATTGAATAATTCTACACCTTTTCTTCAGCCTTCTATAAACCCATTGGAAAACGACAGAACTATTCCCTCTATTTCTCCAGAAAAAAATTCAAATTCTTCTTTTTTTCCATTTTCAGATGCTGAGCATACAACTCGGAGTTGCATTATTGATAGCGCTGTGTATTCACGAAATAGATGTTTCCGTTTAATAGAATCTTCAAAATTTGGAAAATCTGCACGATTAATGGTATGTTCATCCTATTTCTGGGATAAATATATTCTTTTTGTGGAACATATAGTCACACTTATTTTTTATTTTATATTAATCTTTTTTGTGTTCGTGTTTCATTTTTTTTTTGCTCTTTTAGAGAGAGATCTCATACTATTGTTTCAAAGAGTATTCACTGCATTTTTATTCCAAAACATTTTTTGCTTTTTATAAATACATTTTGTGTATGCTCTGCTTTCCTCAAGGCAATCTTCGTTTTTATAGTCCACACGTTTTCATCTTTTAGTAGCATTATATCCTGATTACTTCGTTTTGTACTCCTTCTCCTCTTTCTCTTCTGTTTTGAATTTCTTCTTTTTTTTCCTTCACTTTTTTTTTTTTACAACCTTTCTCTTCCCATCTCTCTCTCTCTCCCTTTCTCTTTCTCTCTCTCTTCATTATTTTTTTTACATTTTTTTCTCCTTCTTGCTAACTGGACAGATCCATCCTTCCTCTTGTTTCCCACGAGGGGCATTTGAAGAACTTCAAATTCTTCATTCTTTCGTTTCATTGCATCCATTTGCTTCACATTTGAAAACGTTTTCTCTTATGGATGGAAATACTCCTTCTTCTCTATTCCCTTCTGAGAAATTGCCACCCTCCTCTGTTCTGCTTCCTACGGTTACTCCCTCCTCTTTCTCTACTTCTTCCTTTAGTAAATCCTTTCCTGATGCTTTAAACCCCATAATTCATTATGTTCTCTCTGAATGGAAAAACAAATGCCATTCTCATAATAGAGAGGGCTATCAATTACCTCAAAATGCATCAAAAATTTCCTCTTCATCGACACAGCTTCGATATTCTCTTCTTTGGAATGCTGAAAAAGAATTTTGTATACTTTCACCTTCAACATTACGCTATTGTGAGCGATTACAACGGTAAGAAAAAGTTTTTTGAGGGACAGAGAGAAATTTTAAAATGGTAGAAAAATGAAGAACATTTGAAGAAAAATGAAAAAGTAGAGGAAAAAGGATGAAGGACAGGATTAAAAAGGCTAAATACAAAAGAAAAAATAATGAGAAATGTGATAGATGAGAGAGGAGGAGGGGGGAGGGGGAGAAAGAAAGAGAGAAGAGAGAGAAACAGAGAAGAGAGAGAAAAAGAGAAAGAGAGAGAAAAAGAGAAAGAGAGAGAGAAAAAGAGAAGAGAAAAGAAAAGGAGAGAGAGAAAAAGAGAAGAGAGAGAAAGAGAGAAGAGAGAGAAATAGAGAAGAGAGAGAAAAAGAGAAGAGAGAGAAAGAGAGAGAGAAAAAGAGAAAGAGAGAGAGAAAAAGAGAAGAGAGAGAAAAAGAGAAGAGAGAGAAAAAGAGAAGAGAGAGAAAAAGAGAAGAGAGAGAAAATGAAGAGAAAAGAAAAGGAGAGAGAGAGAAAAAGAGAAGAGAGAGAAAATGAAGAGAAAAGAAAAGGAGAGAGAGAGTCATAGAGAGAGTAAAAGAGAGAGAAAAACAAGAGAAAATAAAGAGAAAAGAAAAAGAGGCAAAATGACAAAAATAGGATGAAGTTTTAAATTAAAAAGAATTCTACAGAGATGGGAATACGACTGTATAAAAATATTCAAATGAAACTTTTTTTTTAATATTTATTTATCAAATAAAAAACAAAAGAAGCAAAAATATAATAAAAACAAAATGGATTCTCTAAACATACGTGGGATTGTAAAAGAAAGCATTAAGAAATGGAAAATAAAAAAATATAATCCGTTTGAAACGTAATGCTTTTTATTAGTATTCCTAACCCAACCCCATGAGGGGGTCCACTTGTATAGTTCTGACATTTTTTCTAAAAATATTTCTCTAATACAAAATTATTATATATATTTTTTATGTAAATAAATAGTTCTTTGTTTTTTGCATTCTAATAATAAAAAAATCTCACTAATTTGATTTCTTTATATATATATATATATAAAACAGATCTCATAAATCTAATGGAATTCTCCTAATTTTAGATTTAAAACGAATGATTTTCTATCAAAAATGTCATGATCCTGAGTGTAAAAACTTTCGATCTATGGTTTATCCAATTCCTCTACATTTTTCTGAAGATTATTTAGAATTGGTAAGAAGAAAAGAGTATTTTTTTTAAAAAAATGGGTTTTATGTAGATGTTATGTGTATATAGTTTTAAATATAATTAAAAAACTTTTT
>JADAQX010000229.1:0-64241 GCA_015476325.1 Cardiosporidium cionae | reverse complement strand
ATAACTAGAATCTTAATTTTAATCTTAAACTATAAACGAATTTCATCTACGTAGTATTTAGGAAGAAAAGAAAAATGATTTTTTGTATCCGTAAGAGCTCCACCGACGGTCGTTACCGTGAAAGCCAACCGCAACTCGATAAACAAAAGAAACGAAAAGATTACGCAATGTAACAACACAGAAAAGTTAACCAAAATGAAAACTTGTAGTAAAACTATTGTAGCGAAACAATTCAACAACTTAAGAGAAACAACTTTGTAGAAAGATAATCGATTCAGCAATCGGAATCTAATTCGAAGGGAAATAAAAACGTAAAGGTCATTCAAATTAACGAGAAAGTAAAAAGTCTCTGTATATATATATATTCCTTGTATCTTCTTCTTCTTGAATACACTTCCACTTCCAATCATGTTCATCGTTTGTTATCGTTGTTAAAATAATAACTTACGCTTGCTCGCCGTAATGCTTTCCCCGATATGTAGTTCACGCCCAGATTGTCCGGGCATATCAATAGTTAAATTTTATTTTACAACAGGAATTTTTCTATTTTCCTATAAAGTGCCTCAAGAATTCGAGTTTTTTGGTATATTTTTCACTACTTGTTGCTTTTGATTATAATTAATTTCAGAATAAACATGCAAATTACTAAAGTATTTTCTGTGGCAAAATTGTGTTGCTGAACGGCTGAATTTTATTCTTTTAAATGTTATTTGTTTAAGACTGTGAAAGCCCAGGGCATTGATAAAAATATTGATTAAATATTTAATATTTTACTGTGTTTTTCTAATATTACACATGTATTCATACAGCAATCCGCATTTTAAAGTAAAAATCACATTCTTAACGATAAGAATATAGCTTCATTATATCATTCTTTATAATTTTTATCATAAAAAAAACGATATTCCGATCAATTGCGTAATTGTGAAGCTGTACGCAAATTATACGTATGAAAGCTATGTAGAATCTATCTATGATCGTTCTACATAGCTAGATCATCTTGCAAGTGAAGCCAGGCAGGTTGTAAAATTAGAAAGTACCTTTTAGTAATTAGATTTTATGTACATTATATTACAAAAGTATAATACATGCTTCTTTGTAAACATCAATTTAGGAGTTCAATTAAAGAAAATTAGATAAGGAAATATCAAGTTGAAATGCCTATAGAAGTAGTTTATTTTTTAGTTCTACACACATTTTACCAAGCATATTTTCATTCGAATTTCATTGTGTAATTGTATATTTCTTCAATGTGAGATGTACAGTAATTTGAAATGGCTTGTTATTGGAGTGCGCGATTGTATACTCATATGAATGAGCGCGAGTGGTACTATACTTCAGAGTGAAGATGAGATATTTCCACAATATGTATCTGTTGAAAGTATACAACAAAATGCATGGTAGCAGCTCGTTGTATGTTGAAGGCAGGACTTATCTTGTTTGTCATTGAGACTAAACCAAAGGAAGATACACAAAGTACTGAGAGCACATCCGACTCATACATTGTCTACGTTAAAGCGTTGAATGTGTACGGAGGCACTTGGCTAGAATGTAGCTCTACGAGATTGTCGATGTAGTTAGGAGTTGAATTAATAGGACAACTCAAAAGTTGAAGAGCTTTAAGTCGCTTCATTTCTTAAATGTTTACTCTTCGTTTGTAAAAGGTTAACATATAAGTTAATGAATGAATCTAGTTAGATATAACCACTCCGTCGCGAATTCTCATGCTCCCAAACAATTTTTTTTTTTTTTAATTTCGAATATTTAATAGCTCGAGTCGATAGATATCGATTGCACAAGCCTATTGATGCAAAAGTCACTGGAGTATATTGACTCTGCCAACATTATGAGAGCGCTTGATCTAATAAGCATAAAACATTTGTGACTCGACAACTGAAACCGTTTTTTAGCTTTTGTTAAAAAAAAGGTATGACTCTTGACAGTGTAGGAACATGTTTTTTATGAAAGAGTTCTGTTCGAATGAAGAAATATGAAGAGTTTCTCTATCTCGAAGACAGTGGAATAAATAGTTGCATTTTTTATGTAATTAGGGCTGTTATTCGAGAAATCCGTTAGATTTTTTGCTACTTTTCAACGGTTTACTGATAAAAAAATGTACTACAATTTACTGAATATTCAACGGACAACTGAAAGATTTGATAACAGTACGAAATAAGGAATGGCAATTTTTGCGTCACTCGCTAGCAATTCAGCGTGTAAAAGTATTTTCGTAGTTTGAATAGGGTGTCTTTTTGTTGCACTGTTTCGCCACAATCTGATTCCGTGTATTTTTATTTGATTGCTAGTTAAAATTTTCACTAGCGAACACCTGCAGCTGAAAGCTGAGGTATAAATGACATTCTTCGGTTCGTTATAACCGCAAAAATTTTCGACTCGGTTGAAGGCCTCATTAATAATATAACATTAAAATTTTTAAACAATATCTGTTGAACCCTGATGAGTTCTTGTATTTTCACTTCTTTTAGAAAGCCTTCGTAGAAAAATTAGATAATAAATATGATTTTATCGTAGTGTACGGGTGTCTCAAATTTGGAAATAGTCACAAAAAAATTACGGCACAATGGGATTTGTCTTTACTTTCATTTTTTTGATAGTGTTTGCAGTTTGGACATTAGTATTATCCATCTTATCCTTTTTTGTCTTTTCAGCTTTCAATCTTGAAATTGCCATTATTTTGCTGATAGGTTTTGTGGCAGTTGTCGCTGCTAGTATATTTCTACTAATTACCAAAAAACCAATAATTCTACTTGTCGCATTCGTTATTACTGTCATTATTTCACTTACAATATTAGCTTATGGAATCTACTCCATTTTCTTGTTTGTGGGAGCATCTAAAGGATTTTATGAAATGATCAATGGCACTATACAATCAACAGCATCATTCTTGACTGACATCCAAGAAATCACAAACAATATTGGCGTACAAGGGACAGTGGTAATACAAGACCTTTCTTTAAACAAATTTAACGCCAAACTTGAAAATGCAAACAAATTAGCGTTAAACACTGCTATTCCTAGAAATAATTTGCCCCAAGAAGTTAGAGGATTAGATTCGTTGGACGTTGCTTTGGAACCGGATTATTCTGCAAAACTTGAAAGCTGTTTCGCTGATGGTGTAGCCCCTATGAAACCAACTGCACTCTTTGTGGATTACAGCAACTACCTAGCCTATAGAATATACGAAGCTTTCACCACGCGAGGAATTTTTTGTTACTTTTCAGATATGAATGTACTAAATTTTCGAGCTTGGCCAGTAAACTGTAGAAATACTTGTGGATACAAGTATTTAGATATGGGACAAGGGCTACAAACAATAGAAGGAAAGGTAGAGGAAGGACTGCTGGCATATACTGAAAATTTGAGGGACCTTGATTCAGACAAACAAAGGCAGTGCTTATGTTACTCATACTATACAATAGTAGCCTTAGGTACAGATATATTTTACTTAGCTTATTTCGTCCTCGTTAGTATTTACCCGCTTATAGCAATTTTTGCCGTATGCTGCATATCTGCAACACCAGTGGCACTTTTGAAAAAATACATCAAGTTGCGATAAAGTCATATCTATAGGATGTTTCTCAGCCTTATTTCATATATATATGCCTACAGCACTTGCATATTGTATATATTTTTTTGGATAAACAAGATGTTTATGCTAGCGAGCGTGCCTTTCACAATTTTGAGTTCAGGCATTATAATATCGTTACAGAATAGTCAGACAAACAAAAATGCATAGCAAAAATTTTCATGTCTGCTATTTCTTAAACTTTTTTCAAAACATCAAAATGATTAGCATTCAATTATTAGGACTTGGTGTGGTAGTAGTGCCTTCATTGAACTATCATAATTTCGGTCACATCATAGCAATTTGCCATGATAAGTCCTTCGTTCTTAGTCATTAAAATTTCTTTCAGTATGTTACACATTGCTTGGCTGGAAATGCTGAAGGAAAGCCCTCATATGAAAATGAGTCATTCAGTACATTTTTACCACAATTAAAAATTTTTAAAGCATGGGACTATGTTTCAAAAGAATATTGTAAAGGAGCATTTTATATTGCTTTCGAAAAATATCATTTCATTATAGGAAGGCGGCTCATTTCCCACTTTGTAATATGCTTGCAGGATTTCTCATTTCATTTAAAAAAATATTCTTTTCAATTCGGTTTAGTAGAAGTATTTCTGTGAAGTTAGATATAAAAAACATAGATGCAAGTCATATTCAAGCGTGTAAGACGCTTTTGCTTTAAGTAATACCTAATGAACTTTTTACCTAGCAAAAACTACACTTATTGGTGTGAAGCCGAAAAGTTAAAATCACGTAGTATCGCATTTTTTGCTAATTGTTGGTAGACTTGTTTAATAGAATATTTCATTTCTAATTTTCAAAGCTTCTTTCTGTTACATTTGTCATAAATAACACCTCAGCATAAAACGAATAGGAATTTTTCTTACTTGTACCTTTAGTTTGCATTGCTTCATCAAAATAATAACAATTTGAGCGGTAAGGAGGGCTGATATTGTTACGTGTCTCTAGTTTGTTGCGCAAAAAATTTCCGAGAATGATATTTTTAGTTGAATCAATGAAATTTCAAGCGGCAATTTAAATTTAGTTCCTAATTGATTTTTCATACTACAATATATTACCCTCACTTCATCTCTTCTCTCATCACTAAAACTATGTATAGCTTTCAGTCAGTTTATTGGCTTACTTTTTTTTCCAGTGGAACATAAAAAGCTACTTTTCCTGCATTAAAAAAAAGATTCTACGATCGACACCTGCGTTTAAAAGGTCTTTTTATCTTTACCATTTCCTCCTGTCTGTGACAAGTAAAGAGCCAGCCATTTTTCTTCTTTTTCCTTAAAGTAAGGTTTTCAAAAGAGGTCGCAATAGATAAGCAAGCTGCACCCTTTGTAGGGATTTTCTAAGATGAAAAAGTCCAAAGGAATGGAAAAGTGAATGTAACTGGAAAGAGTTACTATATCGATGTTAAGAAAAGAGTGTGCCATTCTTCAAAGTAATTCTTATTATATAAAACAAACACAGATTAAACTTCCAAATTTCCACAAATTTATCAAAAGAAAATTTTTCAAGCGCCTCGGTTGTTCCTGCTATTAATCAAAAGTTAAGGAGTGCATATCTGCTTGAACTCAAAATGACATTGTTTCTCAAATTCAGATTAACTTGCTATTTCTTTGTTCATGCACCAGTTTGAAATGTGAAGGATACAAATTATTGCTAGAGTTTCATATTTGTCATGATTCTAATCATACATCGAGTTTGAAATAATGTTTGGAGTCTATGGCTGGGAATACTCATTACGTAATTCTGTCTTCTGTCAAAGTTGATTCAAATACTTCCCCGTGATCATGTAAGTGATAAGTAAACATGAAAAGTAAAAGTGAAAATCGTAGCCGAATAATCATAAGAAAATAAAATAGTTAATCTGATTGAAAACAATCTTCGGCGCTAACAACACTAAAGCAAAGCCGAGTAGCACGATTCATCGCTGGGAAAGCCATAATGTCTAAACGTAAACGTACGCACCGAACTAAATTTTTAAGCTGCTAAAGCACCATTCATTACACTCATTTGGAACCAAACGATGCTTTGTACACTTCCTTCTGCAACCAAAACAGATGCATATAGGCCCAAGTGTGCAATTCCCAGTATTCAAAATATGAGTAGACGAATTACGACATAAGATTCACTCTTGTTATGCCAATATAAGGGGCATGGCTAGGGCAGTTTTTCTTGGCAGGTACGGTCGGAAATATTGCTTACTGCATGGAAAATTAAGTTTATTTTACTTTTGATTTCTAACAGAAAATGGTTGAACTTCGCACGCTGTCTTCCGTAACATTGTGCGGTACCGGACCAGCCCGTTTTTCTTAGTATTAAAAAGTTAGAATTTTTTTTAACAGTACCCCTCTTCTCATTCAAAGGCAAGATTTCTATTTTAAGAGTATCTCAATAATTTAACATGGTAGTGATACTGAAGTTAAGATAGTTTTCCGCTCTCGTTTGAATGGAAAAACATAGGAACGAGAATGTAGCTTCCTTTACAATGGATGCCGTCAAGGTTTCCACTGCTTCAAGAAAAAGAATGCTCCCCAATAGGGGACGACAGCCTCCTATTACGAATTTTTTTGACAAAAAAAAGCGACGAACGCTTAAAGACTTTCCAACTTCTTGTATGGACGATAGCCAGCAAACATTTGAGTCAAGCGCTATCCCGTTTCAATCAGCACCGAAGCTTCAAGTACAATCTTCCAATATATCTACGAAACATAGCTATGCTCCTGTATCGACAGATACTAGTATTTTCGAGCCGGACCCACCGCATACAAAGCTTTTAAATTGTCTTTCTTCTAATTCCTCGAGGGATACCTATTGTGCTGACTTCCCAAGACTTAATTTTTGCTCCGCAGAGCAGTTCTGCTGCACTCCTTTTAGTTCTGTTAATGTAGTCACTTCTGTTGTAGCTGTAGAAAATGCCACTACACCGCTGCTTTGTGCCAATTCGTATCCTGATGGAGCTGTTGCATCCTCTGTTTTAGAACAACGCGTTCAATCGCCACAATTTGAATGGATTTCCGATGAGAGTGACAGCAACAGTAACCAAGAAAGCTTGAGTGTCTCGGAACATTCCTCTATTTCATTATGTCAATTGTCCCCCCAAGAGAAGAGGAACAAATGTGAACCTGGACTCATTGAAAAATCGAATATCCTCTTTGAACTTGATGAGCCGCATGTATGTGCAAGTTATTGCAGAAATGAGCCCTTATGTGTTAATTGTAAACTTTCTAAATTTCAACAGTGGAAGACAAGCTCCCATAGTGTATCAAAATCAATTCACAATATTACATCTAGAAAGTCTCAAGGCGACTCAAAGGAAAAATTATGTTGCAAGTTTAATCAAAGAAAGTTCCCACTTTCATTTACCTCTCAGAACGGCGCATCTTCTCTAACGAATATAAGGCGACGACAGCTGGTGCCAGTAATTGAAAACTCTCGTGCATGTCACGAAACTAAGAATTCGTCTGCATTATTACTACAAAGTAAGAATGTAGCATTATCTCCGAAGAACCTTGCCTCTAATGTGGAACAATGGGCTAAGATTTTCCGCCGGAAAACTCCAAATCTGCAGAAACCTGTTTCTAAGAATGGACGACTTCGTTCAGAAAATGTTACAAATGGCAATTTACTAGACAAGAGATGCAATATGAAGCAAAATAGGGAAAATGGGAATTTTTCCAATGCATCCAACACTGCGTGTGTTACAATTCACGATTTGGCATCCTTAAAGAATAATCAAGTAGAGGAAGAAGCGAAGCGAGTGCATGAGCTTGTTAAAATAAATAGAGCGTTTTTTGAAGATACCTCTTTGCATTCCTATCCTTCTGAAAATTCTACGTGTAGTGAAAAAATTCCGTATGTGACGAATACTCCATTGTCTAACACTTCAAGAAAGTATATTTTTGTATTGTGTGGAATATTTGTGTTTCATTCCAACGCCATTCTGACGATGAAACTTTCTCTAGCTGGTAACAACACTTCTTTGTATATAACTCTAATTTGTATATATGTTAGCTTTTTTCTATTTACAGGAAATGATATTTTTTATAGTATGGAGCTGTTGTCTTTTATTTTTTATTGCTTGTACGCCATTTTTTTGCTTTTCCAAAGGCATTGTAATGTATTTTTTTGGTTTAATTTTTTTTATCTACGCCACTGTTTTCATGTATAGCAATAATCTAGCTCTTAATGCGTGTTTCTATACCTTTTTAAAAAATTTGAAGCAATGCCTCCTTTGAATGCTTCTAAGATTTGCAAAGCGAGAAGATAATTAAGAGATATTCGTAGCCTGGAATTTTTGAAGTTCAGCGTTATGCATTATTGTTTATAGTTTCATCAGCCTTATAGAAATAGAGATAGCACTCGCTGTGTTTTTTCCTATACTGTTTATAATCTATAAAACGTATTTTATGGTAGGTCACTCCGTTATCAAATCGTTGCGGCGATCAACAGCCGCCATTTTTGGTGAAAAAATTTCGCTCTGTGTTAGGGAACAAACACAACGTCGACAAAATCAAACTGGAAATTATAAGATTTTCTCTGAGTTAGAAGTTATGCAGACTTTCCTAGGAGAATCGATTAAAAAGGCAAAACAACGATTTTGGCCAACATATTTGTACAAGGAAAATTTTAAACTGCAGCTGGCAGGAAAATCCTTGGTGGATTGTAAAACTGTTGACAGTAAGAGGAATTTTTTTTGCATTCCGTGGAGAATGGTTCATTTTGCAAAAGGATAGATGTCTGCGTAAGAAGCGAGAGTACTGCATTTATGTGACTGACTTTGTAATGTTTTTCATTTATATGTATTTTGGTGCTAGAGGGTGCTGTAGTCGAGTAATTTAATATAAATATAAATCTAGTGGATATATTTGAAGTAAGAGGTGGGCATGCCTTGGATTCTTCCTTTTTTTGCTTGAAAAATTTAATACATTGGATGTGACACCTTTTGATTGACAGAGTGTGATACTTTTAAATTTATATTGTTTTATTTTTTGTCAGGTATCACTTCATCTTCTGTAACTTCGGCGAATCCTCTTTTAACCCATCCTTACAGAGAACAAGCATGGCCAAAGGCGTTCCAACCAAATACTTTATTTGAAATAGCTGGCCATGATGAGTCTGCTTTTGAACTATATCATTTTCTTTCAAAAGATGCACCGAATTTAAGTAGAAAAATTGAAATCGAAACCCCTACCAATGGAGAGCAGCAACACCAAAACAGTCAGGCTTCTAAAGTAGGAGAAAAGATTTCTAATCCTTCTTATCAAGAGAGCGTTTCGAAACCTCTAATAATAATTTTAGCCTATCCAGAAAATGTGGGTGCTCGACGTTTATTGCAGTTGGTGTGCTATGCTTGTCATTTATACCCAATTTATGAAAATAGAATTAAGAAGACCAATGGAACAATTAAGCATTATTTTCGAAATACTCATGGCCTCGAACCTCTCTCTGTCTATGAAATGGATAGATTAGATAAACAAACACTCCAAGATGTCCTCCCTCGTGGAAGATGCGTGTTACTATACGAACGAAGCGCTACTGTACGTCATTCTAATTCTGTTGCTTCGTTTACTTCGCACTCACCAAATGGAAGTAATTTGAATCCTGATGCATTGTTGGATCTAGTCAATGAAGAGGATAATGTGCGAGTGATAGAGCTACAAACACCCCCAGATTTAGCAATTCTTTTCCGGTACGTAAATTGCAAATAATGGGTTGGTTGTAAGTGATGTTTTTAATGAAAAGGTACATGTGGAAGCATTTGATAGCTCTAAGAATATATATTTTTTTGTAGGATTTAGTGGGCTATTCTTGTTGTAAAATGCGAATTTCCTTTTTTTAATAAAATTTCCAGGTGCCATGCTATTGCTCAAACTGCCTATCAAGATGTGTCAGAATCGAGTGTTTACCAAATTCTTTCCGCATGTCGAAATTTGTATGGCACAGTATCATTTGATATGATGCTTAATCGTCTGCATTTTGCTTATAATTGTATTCCTTCCAAGGTAGTCGTCTCTTTTAATAATTCCTGTACTCAAAATGAGGCAGAGGTTTTAGCTATGGATGAACCAAAAGTAGATGAGTGTATACCTCGTGCATCCACGCTATCCACTACCCCTTTGGCATCGGAGCAAATTTTTGAAAATTTATATGATCTTTCTATAAAATTCTTTTTGTTCAATGGCATATCCAATCCGCTTGATTTTCCTTGCACCAATGCCTCAGACTTATTACGGGCCACCACTATTGCACTAAATAACCCACTTTGCTCCCATACATTTTCGAACCTTTTAGAAAAACTATCTCTTCGAACTGGCGACTTTTGGGATACTCTTTGCCTTCCTTTGGTTAAATTTGATACTCTTTATCTGACAGAAAACATTAATCAAGACGAACATATACCCTCTAGAGAAAAAGCATCTGCTTCAGAAGACGCGTACGGAAACGAGTTACGTCGATATAATTCTCTTTTGGAATGTTTTTGCCTCTTCTCTGAACTTGTTGCGGTGGAAAAACAATCTGAGACATTTCAGTCAGCATTTCCAGCTGATAATGTTGAACGCCACAGTCAGAGCGGCGTAGCGAGTGGCGAGTTTCTATCGAATTTACCCTGCAGCTACTCTCACTCTCTGAATATGGGTACGGCATATAGTAGCACTTTTTCTGCAAATAAATCTGCTTTGGTAGAGCAGAAATCTGTATCAGGTAGTACTATGTCTGGTATAGCAATCGGTACGACAATAGGGGTTGTTAATTCAAACCGCTCAACATTTGGCTATTTCCCCAATAGTTTCGAACTCATTGGTGATTTAGCTTTAAGTATCCCGACTTATCTACAGTATTATGACCGTTTTTACTCAAGTTCTGATTGTGTTGAGAATAGTGAGCATCACCATCAAACTGACATACCATCATCGCCCTCTGTAGAATCACAGGCTAACGTGGTTTCTACACACGCAGAGTCTTTCCCCGACAAAGAGATCTCGTCTTCGCATTGTTCTAACATATGCAATGCTGGGTCTCCAAATTCATGTTCAAATATTGATATGCCTCTGCATTCAACGTGTAGTGAACGCTCACCTCAAGATGTGCTGCCTACACAGAAGCACTTCCACTCTCTCGCTTTGTCAAACACATTGATTTCTACTCCCTCTACTCCTCTTTTATTAAATAGTAAATCGAAACGTTTTGAAATGCGGAAAAAAATGGAGAAAGCACAAAACATGCTGATGCAATCACTGAAAGTGGCACGCAAGTTGTATAGTATTTTTCACATTCCATTGACTATAACAGAGATGAAGAGGAATGAGCGATGTCTTGTTCCTTTAATGAAAACATTACTTATCGAATCTGATGCATGCAAGCCCCAGCAGTCTAAAATTCTTTTTAAAGGGAAACCAAAAAAAAAAACGGCGTATCGGAAATCTCTATATCAGAAAGACCGCAGGAATAGTACAGTAGTGGTTATTGAAGGAGACAGATATAAAGACATCTTCAACATATAAGATGATAAAAATTTGGCTGATTTGTGCGAGCTAAGCACAACACATTTTGTGTAGAATTTTTTTTCGCACAGATAGTAGGCAATTTCTAACTGAATTCTGTACATGTACACTCTCGTAACAAACTAATTTTCATACTTTGGAACGATTGTTAGACGTGTGCATCTGAACCGTAATCATAACTACCAGAGCAATGATTAAATTTACACGAGGTTATTGATATTAGTGCAACTTGCTTATCGTTTGCGTATGAATGCGAATGCATTCAATCCTATTGGAGAGGGGTATGCCTTGGAATTAACGGAATAATCATCTTTTTTAAATGACTTGAAAAAGAATTTTAAGAATTTCTTCGGCCGCTCTAAAGGTAGTGTATTTTATTAACTTGCTACAGACTTCCGATTAATGTAATACACACGATAGTGGTTGCTTTGAAACGACACAGAAAGCTGCATGTTCAAATCGCCTTCTCTGTGTAAAAGCAATGCGGGAAAAAAAGGACGCACATCGAATTTTCTTGACTGGCAAAGGTAACGTCCTAGTCACTCACTATTCTCACATCAATGCGTTGCACACAACATTGGAATTAAATTGCTTTTGCAGAATTAAAAGATAACGTATTTATATCCATTTTAAGTGCATGCGCATTCGTTTAAATGTTGTTTTTCTGTTATTTAAAAACGCATGCTCCACATTCTTTCAAAAGAATGAAGCCTATCGCTGTTAAGTAAATTGGTGAAATGAATACTTTAATCGAAAAAATATGTAAACGGATATACGCATCTCCATAAGCGAGTAACGCGTAACAGTGACAAAGGCTGAGACCATACTTTTTAGCAATCTTATTTCTCATGCTATGACCTTAAATCTAGGTGATAGAGATTGATCAAGAAGTGTTGATGGCACTCTTAACCATCCCATCTGCTCTGTACAATAGCGGAGAAAAGGAAGAATAGACTTTCGCTGCCTATGAAAGTTTGATTTAAAAAACAATTTCCAAGCATTTCAGTTGGAACATCAAAATATAGGTAGTATGTCAAACGGGTAAGCATTTCGCAAGAAATTGACTGCTTAAGCCATAAGAGGCAGTTAGACCTTAAAAAGAATAGAGTTTCTTTATGCATTGCCTTTGTCAAGTGGAAACAAATGATTGAATCGAGATTGAAACTCTTCAAAATAAAAAGCATTAGGCTCTACATTGAATTTTTTGACCCATTCAAGAAGAACACTTTGAGTATAGAAACTTTTTACAAACTCTAAAACAAGATGAGAGTCAGTGAGTGTAAGATCAGAAGTTGTAATACCTCCTTCAACAAGAGCAATTCCTTTTCGTTCTAATAACTCATTGAATAACGTTATAACGAGTAGAGGAAATGCTTTTGATGGATCCTATAAAATATAAAAGATAAATCAAAAACATTTTCGAAACGCGTGCTTATAAGGTATACAAAATAAAACAATTATTTTTCTATAATTACTTCATTTGTTTAAATGCACAAACATGTCAGAAATTTTAACGTTTCCATAAATTATCACAATGATTTATACCCTTTTATAGGAGTCAAGGGAAGTGAATAGGACAATATTTGGTTTTTGAAATTGCATCAACAACGTAAAAAAACCGGAAGGTTTGAGTACTGGGGTAATGAAAAACGGAAAAGCGGTGACACTGAACAAGACACCAAAGAGAATATGTTCAAATGAATAACAATTCTTCCTTTATTTCCAGAAAAAGCATTTTTAAACATCTCAAATGTGCACTAAATGTAAGAAACAAAGGAAAAAGCATAAACTATGTTTTTCCATTGCCTGCAAAGTTTTACAAAGTTGTAAAAAATAATATAGTTCAACCCGATCTCAGAAGGATGAGTCAATTAAAGTAGACACCAATCTTAACTACAATAAGAGTTCCTATAAAAAATATATCTCGTAACGCGCAAAAGCAAGGTCATGATACTACCTACCAATAACATTTCGCTTCCAGTAGTTAAGACATTGTTCCATTTGAAAGAAGAGAAATATAACCACCACAGTATATTTAGGAAAATATCTTACCATTGTTACATACTTTTAAAAACTTAGTAATACTCATCCAAGCAAAGCAATACTATAATAAAATCTACTACTTCCGCTTGACAAGAAAAACTGCTTCGCGTTGCATGATCAGAGGTTACGAAAAAATTCACCAGAATGTGCTGCAAAACTTTCGTCAGGTACTATGACTAACTTTTTAATAAAAGTTTGATATTCTTCATCGTTCCAAACAGCTGAAAGAGAAAATGGCTTTTCTTCAAATTGCTTTTTCCAAATTAACTGGATAGTGGCACTATCTTCTCGTTCCAGCAATGGAAGTTTGACGACATCTCGTAGCTTCCGTGATGAAGGAAGGCTAAAGGAAAACCACCTTTCTCCGCTGAGGTAAGAAAAACTTAGCGAGTTGTGGAAAGTTCTGGATGTTTGGAAAATGGGTTTGTGCAGACAGGGAGTACGAAATACCGTACCAAACATTACACGGAAACCGTGCATTATTCTTTAAACATAGAGATTATACACTGAATAGTCGCAACCGAAACTTGTTGCGTGATAAAGACGGTTTAGGGTTTAGGTAAGTGAAGACTGGATAGCTTGCTAATAGCATCGTTAGCAGTATGGATTACAATTGCTAACTGTTAGCAACGCAACCCTCGTACAAAATATGTTCGAAGGTAGGAAGCGGGATATGAAGTCATGGCGATAATACGCAATGACTCAGGAAATGATCAAATAAAAACTATTTCTTCTTTGAATGCTTAAACAAGAAAAATTAAATGGCTGTTTGGCTGATATAAAGAAAACAAGGCATCTGACTGCCGTGAAACTCAGCGACTTTTGAAAGAGCATCTCTCATTTGAATGTGTCGGCCACAAAAAGCACAAACATGCAAAAAACTACGGTTACTTCACCTCACTCAGCTCTTCTCTGTGCGGAAGTAAGCAGCGTTATGGTTGAGAAGGCTTCAGTAACCGCAGTGGAGGATAGTTTTTTTTGGTGTTAATTCCGGCTCTGATTTTAACAACCTTAACAGCATGTAAATCCACCACACTCGACCTAGCCGGCGTGTTTACCTGCAGCTATTGCATCCTGTAACAAAACAGCCCGCATAAGTTTGAATAGGTGCAATTTCTATGGCTATAATATAATACAATTCAATTTTTTGAAATGCCACTTCAATTTTGGAAAAGTTTTGATCTTTTATAAGTAGAGTAAATTGAAGTGCTGCCGACAAATTTTTTTGATATTTTTAGCAAAAACGCAAAGACGAAACACTTCGCAGAAGAGCCACCCACTTTTATTAAATTCTGTTCGAGTCTTTACCCTATGAATAAAGGAGATATATCCGTATTTTTTATTCTTCTGTGTCTGTTTTATTTTAGTACTCAGTTCAGCTTACCTAGGGAGGGAACAAAATTGTATTCGTGCACATTCTTATGGAACGTTCTCAAAAACACATGATATTACAGCATTTGTCTAATTTTTAGCAGGACATGTTTAGAAAAAAGTATCTATTTCTTACGTCGTAGTACACCCTGATTAATACATAACTTTCGGCTTGAAATTGTCTCAAACAAGCCATGCTTTGGCTTCTGCCGTTATTCCCCACTGCTTCTTAATAAATTCAAAAATGCTTCCTTGCAACGCCTAGGCTAAAGAAATCTTTACGTGTCGCAGCGAACGTCTCGATTTCCAACGGAAGAGAAATAAAAACAACTTCTAGTAATGCTAGTGTAAGCATTAACTTAGCAAATATATAATTCTAAATTTAGCGTCACAGTTCATAATATGTATATGTTATCGTTCCGAAGAAACATATAGAGAGGATCGAAAAACAATATGGAATCCTGATAAAGTATAGAACTTCAGTTTTTTGAAATCTACGAAACAAACTCAAACTTAGAAAGGCCGACCACAATACTGATAGATACTTATGCAACTCAAACTAGAAAAATGAGAGTTACTGATGGGACCAATTTTTAGTATTGTACATGCACAAATACATATATACAGAAAATGTACTCACACGCAACAGAAAAGTCCCGACGCACAACTATAAATCGGGAAATACACCTAAAAATTCTATTTCAGGCTATCCAAACTACAAAAGTTTGAATGCATACGCAACAGATGGAAACATAAATGAAATTCGTGATAGCCTTCCTTCTTAATATACGAGCTGTTTACTTATATAACGCAGCAATAGTACAGAGGCTGTCACATTACAAATTTTAATAATTTTTCCGAATATCATCCCAGGACTTGTAACTTTGCACTTGAGGTTCTATTGCAAAAAATACCAATTTTATACAAGACAATGAATGCACTCTAGAACAAATAGGGGAAAATGTTAAGTAGAAACAGTACTTGACTTAAATTATTCAATACCTAAAGTGCATTCATAAAATGAGGTAGTAGCGCATATAAAATCTATTATCTTAAAATATTTTCATTTGCCTGAAGGCAAAAACATCTAAGATTCACATTGCAAAAAACTTCTTGTTGACTAGCGGGTACAAATATAATAGGATGAGCATTTTATCTTGGAGTGGAAGCAGTATACAACAAAAATTTTATACCTTTATGGCTCTCAGTGGAAGTCAAAATGTCGGATGTATCCCAGGTGCTTCAAAAAACAACATACAAAAAATTACACAAGATTGGAAGAATAAAATTTTGTGCGGTAATTTAGAATTAACATAAACCATTAGTGGCCATTAGTAGCGCAAAAAATTAAAATTTATACATTCAAATTAAGGTTACAATATCTCCAGAGACTACTGCACAAATTAAAGGACTACAAAATGAGAATCCCTAATTTTATGCAACAATACGTTTGCACTGAATCTTGCGCAAAGAAATAGTCTTTTACTAGATTATAAGAATAAACTAATTCGTAAACACCCTAGTATGTGTTAGCTTGTTGGAAGAAAAAATATCAAGTAGTAAAAAGTAAATACATTATATTTTTTACATCCGAAAAATCTGATGGCAACTTGCTCGCTTCTCTGCTAAGGAAATATGCAGAATTCATTTTCTTTTTAGACTGCCTTTCGTCGCGAGATATATAAAACCAACAATAGCATTGTATTGCTGATAAAATAGTTACATTCCTCCACAATGAACAACAAATAGATGCAGCCATCCCAAAAGAAACGAGAATTTTATGGCACAGAAACGAAAACTAAGGGTATACGGATCAGTGCAAGTCAAAAAAAGCTTGCCACGGATCCATTTAATCAGATTCTATAAACTTTTAAATTCCTGTATATTCAAAAATAATGGCTGTGAATAAAACTAAACTAAAAAGTAGAATTTGGATCCACGAATAGAAGTTAAGGAAGAATGACGTACTTTACAGCTTCTTGATGAAAAATAGAGGGAAAATAAAACAATTAAAAAACTGTTTCAAACCGATATTTTGTATAGCTTGTACGCTATGCTTAGTAATTAGAAGTAATACTCTTGAGAAAAAACTTCTATCAGTCAATACACTAGAAAATTGGCAAGTGCCCATAGAGCCTAGCGTCTTACTCTGCTACAAATGTGTCCATTATAGCCTCGTTTTGCGGAGAAGAAGAAGTATCCTTCATATCTAATTGAGTAGGGCTTTGAAATGCAGGCAATTTCTGCCCTAAAAGCTGCATGTCATGTGAAATAATAACAAGTTTTGGAACTACTTTTTGCAGCAGCATAAATTACATTTCATTATAAAATGATGAAAATACAAAGATAAATTTCAAGGGGATGTACTGCTAACAGTATCAAACCAAAAAGCATTAACATGTAGAAAACGTTCAGAAATAGATTGTGAATTTAAGCATTTGCATATAGTCAGCAAACCCTCACACGGATTGCTAAGGTTCCTTAATAAAAAAAATATACAAAACTTTTTTAGAGTGGCAAAATATTTCTTTTTCTAAATATACATTTTGATGTAACGTATTAAGTCTTAAAAAGTAACTGCTCAAAAAAAAGAAGGAATTCTACACTTTCAGAATAAATTATGAAGAAATAAAATACAAGGAAGTTGCACTTCCTATTCTGTATTAAGGCGACAAAATGAAAATGAAAAGTACAAGTCATGATTTAGACAATTTCACAAATATGTTATTCAAAGTTAGCACAACAAAAGCATTCATCTCCGCACATCTAAAAATAAATTTATTGGCACAAAGCAGCAATTTTCTTCTATGTGATGAGTAAAAACGCTTACAATAAGAGGATGCCTTACTTTATCTTTCTGTTGCTTTTTTTCCCTCGCTTCAACCATAAGTTCAGACAAAAACTTTTTCCAAGACAAATTTTCAAAATGTTTAAATTTTTCTGGGGTACGCCTATAATCATATATAGTTTCAGCAAGTTGTAGTCCCATGGGAGTTCCTTTGTGAATAAACTATACGTAATACATGTATAGGAAATACTACGTATAATCATTTTAGAAGAGGACAGGAAAAAATTTAAAAAGAGACCAATATAGAATACAGGGCAACATACCATGCAAAAGAATACGACATCACATTACGTTTTAATTCTACAGTATTCACCATAATACGTAGAAGTTATAGAAAATTACAATTCCTCAAAAAAAAAAATTTTGCAAAGCTGGCCATAGGACATGTTTTTAAATTCCCAATTATAATATTTTCTCTCTACTACCACATACATTCCCATCCGTTTTTTTGTAGGTGTAAACCTTGTTGTCTATTCCCGCGTAAACAATGCACCCCTATAGAAAAATGAATGTTTACAGCTCTTTTTCTACTAAAATACCAAAAGCAGTTTATCCCGCACTTAGATGCATTCATTCCTCTCAAACATTGCTATTATTAAGATTACAGGCGTATTAATATCTTCTCAAAGAAAATCAGAGCACAGCATTGAAAGTACCTTTGAACAGGCCTACTATGTCTGTGGTCTCACCTCCACATTTGCAAGTTTTCTACCAAACGCATTGGCAAACTGAAAAGAAGCTATACCAACAAAAGCACTAGGGATCCAGAGTCGCTTCAAATAAGGGACAGGGTACTGACGTAGTGCCAAGGTTGTCCCAATTGAAGCCAATATCCCAACACCACCAGATATCATTGCATTGCGAATTCCAATGAACATTTCTTCTGAATTGGGTCTGTACTCTGTATCCAACACCGTATGAGCTAGTTGCATTGCAGAGAGTTTATGCTCATGTTTAGTAATTCGGGAATTGGCTACCGCCTAAAAATGAGAATGTAAACTAGACAAACATAATCAAACGGAAAAAAAAGTGCAGGAGAGTCTCTAATAATAGTCGTATCTCTCCCAGAACAAATGCACGCCACGATCGCATGATCATTGCAATGCTACATATTCACTTAGCAAAACGTGAATTCGTTGAATCTATGAAGAAAGACTATTTATACTTGAATTTATTAATCAATTGTATTCCTTTCTTCCTTCTTTCAAAAAATAAAAATTCCCCAAAACAGATCCATCAAAATTTTTTTGAAATGCTACATTTTAGTAGTTGCTACGGCAAGAATTTTGTATATGAGAGAGATACTATCGGACTCCTTCCTATCTCTGCTCAACGTTTTTAGCCTTAAAACTCCTACATCTATTTCATATATGTTACTTATCTTGATGGCACAAGAAGTACTAGCTTGGAAACCTATGCTCACAACGGAAATTCTACAAAATAACCGAACTACACCAAAACGGCTTGATTCAGCTTGGAAATATATAAATGTTCTTTCAAACAAAATTGATGTAAATATTACGAGACAACCCAAACTTGCTTACACCCAAGCACAGGAACAAAAAGAAGGCAGGTACCACCATAAATTTTACAGAAATCCTATGACCGTAACCGATTTCTTATACTCTATCTTCTCTCATTTAGTTTAACAACCGCATTTCCAGCGCATTGTACTTCGAAAATGACAAAATAAGGTCTAGTAGACCAATGTACTTAAGGTTTTCTACAAAACCTCAATCACATCTTGTACGTTATCATATTCAATTTTTATAGATTCAAAGATAGCGGCTTATCAAGTTGCATTAGACGCATCTTTTTCTACAGGAAGTAAACAACTATGTGATGTAGTTGAAGAAAACAAAAAAGATGCTCAAAGACCTCAAAATATGAGCATTTTACCAATTTTCTACTGTAGAGCCATCAATCAGTCGTTATAGCGAGTTGGCCAGGAAACAAAAACTATGGTAACTAATCTTTCATTGCAATATAAAAACATGACATTTAATCACCTTTATTCCTCTAAGCCTTTCTTCTCCATCTTCCTCGCTATTGAGAAGTCTATCTGCAGAATAGTTGTTATACATCATATTCTAACACTGATTGATCAACCTGAGGAACTTTTCGGAAAATTATAAAAGGGAAATCGAATGACCGTAATCAATTGTGAAAGGAAGGACTGAAATGGAGCAAAAATTGATTTTAGAAAAATTCGCACTTCAGATTCCAGATTGTTTTTTCTTGGTAGAGCATTAATTTATTCACAAAACCTTCCCTTAGGTCAACCTTAAAAATCGGACAAAACAGGATGTCCGAGTGAGAAACTGTTTCAGCTGCTTCAAGTTGCTTCGGAAATCTTTTCTAGGTCGAGGTTACTACTATAAATAAACCGGCTCACTACCTTTGTTTCTATTGAAAAGCCACGTAGACTTTCAAATTTTTACCAATGTATTAACCATGAAATTGTTGGGTTGTATAAAAAAAGAACAAAAAATGTGGAATTTGCACTATTATGTCTTCTTTTTAATACCTAGAACACGCTTACAGTTGGAAACTCTCCCTAACTTGCTCATATATGTTGCATTATCACTGAGCCACAACATTGCACTTGTTGTAACTGTAGCGAGGTGGCGGACGGGCATTTTCCTCTTTTACAAAACTAGAAGTTACAAGATGAATCAAAATGCTATTCAGGAACAATAAAGTGATAAGAATATGATGGAATAGCAAATCTACAATTAATTTTAACATTTGAATAATATTCGTTTAATACAATTCGAGGAATTGCATCTACTCACAATACAATTAATTTTAACATTTGAATAATATTCGTTTAATACAATTCGAGGAATTGCATCTACTCACAAAAGGATTTGCTCAAATTCAAGGTGCAATAGCAAAAAACCTTTTTTTTCTGCAAGTTTCTAGTTGTGTATTAATTGCAATCATATTGAAAAGTCAGTACAAAAACAACTTATTCCATTCGTATACACATGCTCAAGCATGGCCAAAGCAGTATCTACATCAGTTGGTTTGTAGTAGCAACATCCTGAAGGAAAATGTCTCTAATGCTTGTGCAAAAGGTATAGCACAACCTACCTTCAATGATATCCTTTCTGGAAAAAGGAGCTCAACTTAGAATGCAAAAAAAATGTGTCTTCTAATTATATTACACTACGATAAAGGGTAGCTAAATATAATGAAGTAAAACGAGCCCATTATAGCCAAAACAGTTTGCAAAAAAGGTACAATGACCGAAAAAAATCCAGAATTGCGTAAACTTATGGATTATCGTTTTGCTTAGTAGCTAATAGAGCCTAAAATAAAAAATACTATATAAACGCCGTACTAGTCTTCAGTAATCTCGTAGGTAGCTTTGTTTTATGCATACAAGCCCTGAATACAAAGCAAAAATAAAGAAATATCCGACATAAAGAGTTAAAGCAGCTATAATTTTAGACACCTAGAAAACCTTGAATTTTCTGACCGTAAATTTTTTATAGCATCTTTTGTATTGTTGTAATATAATTTCTTCGTTAATTTAACGCTTCCATGAGCTCTCTGAATGAAGAAAAAAAGTTAATGGAACTTACACACAATATATCACAAAAAAATAAATTTTCTTTGTAAAACCCACTGTGTTCAATCTCATGACGGCTCTTGATTGTACAGCTTCTTCCAAAAGTAGAGGATGTTGTGATCGTGGAGGGGTAAATCGTTGTTTTAAAACGTAAGCAACATAACGACTCACAACTCTAAGTGAAACATAAAATTTACAACTAAATAAGAAACAAATAATTAGCAGCAAGTATGAAATTCTGAATCACATTTTCAAGCACAAGTAAATCTATTGTATAAAATATTATTAGTCATCATTTCTTGTGAACTTGGAACATGTGAAAAAAACGAAATGTTGTATCTACAGTTTATGAAGCGCGTAAAATAAATTTTTCAAAAAGATCGCTTACAATGCTACTACTGTTTTTAACAATGCACTCACTCTTTCCCTGTTGGAAGCCGTAACGTGCCGTGATCAGTTATATAAGCCTTATGATAGCCACTGCAAAAAAATATTCCATTGAGTAGGAGTAGTTACACCAAAATACAAAGAGACACAAGATAGAGTGCTACAAACCGATTAGCTAGGAGCCTCGTAGCAGATTCAAAAGGCTCAATGATGTCTTCATCAGAGTAAGCAGAATCAGCTTCTACCCATTCATCCAAAACATCCTCCTGTTCACTTTGTTCCGAAGAATATCTGTAAAAAGCAAAGCTAATGCTCATATTTAAAACTCCAATATTCACGTTACTACAAAAAGTAATGAAAAATGAGAAAAGTACCACTGATACACTTACAACACAACTAACCTCTGCTCATCCGATTTTAACATTAGAATATCTCTATGCCGAGGACTTTGTCTATTAAATTCTTGGAAACCATTTAATTGTTTTGTTGCATTATTTTCCTTAAAAAACTGTAAAAAAAAATTGCAAGCAAAAAAGTTATATCATTCAGAAGAGATATACCAATATTCATAAAAACATTTTTGCTACCTTCGCATAACTTGGACGAAAATCATAGAATTCTCGCACTATATACTGAATAGCAGGTGTATGAAGTCGCAAAGAGCAATGACCCTTATCCATCATATGCTGCCGGACAGCGTCACAATCACGAAATCTTCTGTGGCAATAAAGACAAATATGTTCTTCGTTAATAAGAAGAGCAAGAGCATATAGTAAACCTTCAACATCAACCAGATATTCAGGATCTGGAATAAAAAAGGAAAAACGCCTTTCCATGTACTTGAGGGCTTTCTTCACGCTAGAAAACTTCCTAGAATCAAAGAGAGATTGCGTGTGATGATACTGCAACCTAGCATTCTTATTTAGATGCGAAATTTTTTTTGTGACTTCAGTTAAAATTGGTTTGCTTGCTTTTTCGGAAGTATATTCCGTCAGCACTCCGGTAGCAGGATAACTTTTTTTTTCAATGGGAGAAGCGGTAATATGATTTTTCCTTGCAGATTCTTGCGTTAAGTTAAGTTGAGTTCGAGTGTGTTGCCCTTTTACAACAGCTTTTTCCACACCATTAGATCGATCTGGAGAAGATGCAGCAGTTATACCAAGTGAATAACGATTTTGGGACCCTAGCACGTTCTGAGGCGGGGTATTATTGTCAGTGAGATCTGTTTTAGGGAGCTTGCATGAAAGGTCTTGGTCTAAAGACGCTTGTGGTGGGTGGCTGTCCTTACTACTTGACTCAATTGCAGTGCCATGTTCGATCAATTGTTTTTGTTTCAATAAGAATGTTGATTTCTCAAGAGCAGGAAGGCTTCGCAGAGAGCGACGAAGGTTTACCAAATGGAAGTCCGTCTTGTGATGAGATCGCAACAGCTGTGCTGAGGCATACTCTTCACGACAAATAACACAACAAAACATTGAAAAGATTGACGGTATTCCAACTATAAACTGACAAAGATACTGCAAAAAGACTGTATGAATAACAGTGATAAGAATTGCGATTATGAAAACTACTAGTTAGAAATTAAAGAATAGAATACAAAAATGAAAAAACTTGGACGTAATTTCTTTTTTGCATGCTCTGCAAAAGCCACTACGCAATTGTGAAGTGCGGTTGAACCTCGCCATAATCAAGTTGAATTGTCGGATCTAGACCGAAGAAAAAATCTATTGTCAATTGCTCATCCTTTATACCACTGCTAGCATTTACCGGTTACCATTTCTCCATTCAGTGATATAAACTAAGATGAACACGCTTGCTTCCCTTACTCTTGCGAAATATTTTGCTTCAAGCTATGTAACCTAGCGCACATAATTAATGCCAGTTAGTTGCCCATTAAAGCATATTAAAGAAAAAAGGAACACGTAAGCAAGCATCGCAAAGGGACATTATGCTGCAAGCAGTATGGACAATCTGTTGGTTGTCATAATAGAATTAGAAGAAATTTTTCTAATTAGAATAACAAAGTTAGTGTAATGACATATTAAGACAATTCTTTTGTTAACTGAACTTCTCGAATAATTAAGACTAGAAAGAATGCTATAAATCCTGCTCTCTTTACATGAAGAGTAAATAATTCAGGCATTATTGCTTACCCCAACTGTGTAGTCTCTACTGAAGTCGTAGTTGAGAAATTATTTCTTGTTACAACGAGACAGGGTTATTAGAAATCACAGAGACATTAAACTTCTACATTTAAACGTACTCTTCTTTTCTTTTTATTTCTTAATTTAGTCATTCATTCATTTTTATTTTAAAAAATAATGGAATCGATAATTACATGATTCACAGATCAAGATATACAGACCAAGATATACAAATCAGGATAGCAATCGATCACAAAAAAATATTAAAGAGAAACAAAGACTTTTGCCTTAATATTTCTCCAGAAGAAAATTATATCTTTCTGCTAGCAAAAATGTTTGTCCAATCTTTGAGCATTGGGCGATTGCTTAATTGGGTATCTTCTCTTTGTGGTTATACTGTAGCCAATTTCGAATATGGTTCAATTTTACTTTTATAGTTTGCAAAAAAAATAATATAATTACATTTAGGAAAAAGAACACACAAACTTATTCAAGGGTAATCTTAGTCGTGAAATAAATCAGTGGGTCTTTATCGTAACATGGATATAATATTTTTAATTGGACAGTATTAAAAGCTTCCTATTAAGCTCTTGTACTATGTACTGTTTGCTAAATAGATTAAAACCATTTGAATTAACACTTTAGTTTAAGCTTCCCCAATATTTTATTTAGAAAGCTATAGCAAGCACCGTGTATTTTGGAAATTCTCATTTTAAAAACCATTGTAGTTCATAGAATTGGTATATTTATCAATTTGTTCAGCTGTGTAAATTGCGGTAGTACTTAGTACTTGTGCTGCGTAACTCTGATATCAAAAAATGTTCCCGTTTATATTATCATCATCCTTTACTATACAAATATTAGTAGTTACATCCTTCACCACTTGCAATACAACAGTCCTTTGTGTGTTATTTCCATTTGCAGGTAGCTCTCGGAACAAAATAAATTCAGCTGGTGTACTATTTGCTACTTTGTGTATAGAAAGTTTAAGAATCTAAGCAATCTTTTAGTGTCAGTAATGAAAGAAATATTATCCATACTATCCATTATTATATGGTCCACTTACATCAGCCAGTCATGAACCATGAATGCTTTTTATTTTTTTCGCATGAAAAGTGCAGCAGTTTGAAAATTTTTGGTTATTCTAATGGATTGCGGAGCTCGGATATATATTTTCAAATATAATTAATTTAATCTATCCATTTACAGATACATTGATTGAGTTGATTTGTATGTTAGGCGATACGATTAAAGAACTGCTAAACTTCTTGCCAAATTTTTTGATAATGCGACTTTTTCCTCTTCAACAAATTTTTTGAATTATAAGCTAACTTTAAGCCTTACAGATATACATAAAATAAAAACTCTTCCCTTACTTATTTGGTCCTTTCTAGCATCTCTGTTGGAGCCTCACTCCAAGGAATTGCAAGTACCACCTTACAATTTACTTAAAGTTTTTAGCAAAAAAAATGTGAAAAATTATCGATCCGTTAATGCCACTAATGGTCACTCAATATTACTTAAAATTGTATACGTACGCAGGCTTTATTGCTCCAGGCAGAAATGATCTACATCACAAGGATAAAAGAAGTGTAATATTATATTTAAATATATTCTTCAGTTTATGCGTGGTGTGAAAGCCACATATTGATAACTTCAGCACTTTTATTTTATTGAATTAAAAGCACACAAGGAAAAAACGCGATTATTTTAAATCTAGTAAATTCAATTCTAATTAAAATACTTTGGAATGAGCTTTTCAGAATTTAGTGTAATTTTGCAGATAAATCTCTGCAGAAACTTGATAAATGAATTATTGACACGCTGGACTCAAGCATATTCCTACTCTCAAACAAAGAATAATAAAGAAAACACAATGCGTATAACACTTTGAAAGCATTTGCAATTCTGTGCTATTGCATTGCATATTTGAAACAGCCTGAGTACCATCTAAGCTATGATGCATGCAGCAATTCGAATCGTTTTTTCTGTGCAATGAAGTTTTAAATACAACTCTACTGGTAGGAGAACCTGTTCTTTCATTTTTATCGCGCTATATTGTTTACTTAGTCATGTGTGCTGCCTTCCTGGCAAAGCAGATCTAATCTTTCTGCAAAACTTCAGTACTATTGGCGAAACTAATTAATTCTTCATGTGTAGATTGTTGAGGCATGTTGTAGGACCACTGTTTTTGAAAATTGCGTTAAACTTTCCTGTTTTTGTTGTGGTGCAAACTACTGCTTTGCGAACAAATGATTTTTTGACTAGATAAATTACCAAAGCTACTCTCATAATTTTTACCGAATGAAATGTCGGATTTAAATTTGGAAATGCGTTAAAGTATTGATGGCGATCTGTCTGAATATAAAATTTTCTATACTTGACACCAGCACACCATTTATGTTTGTATAACACACTGATCGCTTGAGCCCACTTATCGATGAGGCAACTAGTCATTGCTAATCGAATTACATATTTTGGTTTACGTGAGAATTGCATGTATGTACATATGTCAAGGTAGATAAACGCAGCGACGATAGGCTACATACAATGTTCGACGGGTGGTGGTTTTTCCTGTGATTTGATTGAGTGCGTTGCGTTAATTTTTAATTCTCCGCTAAAATTCATGCGTGTCTTGCTGGATTGTCAAAAATGATATGCCATCGCATCTTTCCAAAAGTTCCTTTTCTTGATGGTCCTGAAATACAATATGCACAAAAGCAGTTTCATTTTAGCTTGCATTTACCTCTATTCGTTATGTTACACCTTTGACTTTAGATACCGAAAGCCGACCTATGGTTTAAATTTGTATACAAAAGACCCAGTTAAAATCAAAAGTGTAAGTGCCCTTTACAATAAAAATTCGATTTCTTCCTTAGATGATTCTGATTGCATGCGACTATTCCCATTTCATAGATTTCGTGATTCAAAATTCTTTTGATTCAACGGGCTTAACAAGTGCATTTCTTGAAGAAGTCTTTGAAGTTCCTAGTCATGCAATCGGTGTTTCCCAACTTTCTGAGAAGTTTCAATGACAACCGATTCGTTGAGAGTGCAATGCCAAACGACGGGTTCCTCACTTTTGAATTGCATTAAATCACTTTTTTCATGGAGACTGATACTCTCACGCGCGGCGCTGGCTCCGTGGACACACTGAAGACCACAGTATCTAAAACTGCCACATTAACCAATTCTCCGATTGAAAATTGCTCCAATACTATTTCTACATTTCCCCCTGAAGAAGCGTTAGAACCCACTGAATCAAGCTATGAGCGTCTCAAACTACAGCTGCTCAGCTTGCGATACACCGCTCCGTTGAGCATAGAATCTTTTCCCCTGGCTGATCGCCTTTTGAAAGATGTTCTTAAATCCGTACATAACGTTCAAAGTTTAACTCAGCGGTACTCATACTTTTGGAGATAAATATTATTTTCAACTCACATTGCACCAATCAATTTATGTTGATACTTTTTACTAGGTGTAACTCTTTGGAAGAGCAACTACAAGACACTCATTGCAACATTTCACAAGCTAAGGATTTAGAATTGTTAGCAAGCAAAATATAATAAATGCATTATTTACTAACAGTTAATATGCATGTGTAAACTAAGTAGCCCATCGTGAGAGAGTAACTTGCTTTCCTCTTTCAGTCTGCAATCCGAAAATTCGTCACTACGTTCTCAGTGCTCCATGCTGGAAGAAAAACATTGTGCTATGCAGAAAGAAATACATCTAAAGGTACTTCACATTGTATTCTTGGGTTTTTAATTGCCCTGGTAGGTTCTGACGTTGTAGCAATGTATACTATATTTTCCTAATTCATTTGTTTTTAGGGGAAAAAACAGGAAGATATAATCACTCATCTGCAGATGCTTATTCAGCAGAGCTGGGCACAATGCAGTAATTTGGAGAAGGAAAATGCTTTACTTCGAGATAAGTAAGATAAATAAGGAGTAGATATTATGAAAACGTGTCTTGCTTCATGAACACCATTCGCAAAGCAACAGTAAACTTTTGTTTTGTTTGGATGCTATGCATAATCGTAATAAATGAAAATAGATTTGAGCAGACACTTGGACAACAAGAAAATCTTCAGCAGCAAGAGTGTTTTAAGTATAATGAAGAAGAGGTTAGTACAAATTTACGCATGGTTGTTTCATTGTTAGAGTTTGCGGACCTTGTGTATGTATACGAAAATACCCGTTGCGCTGTCTATTAGAATTTTTTGCAAGCAATAAAGACTCTTTGTTTTCATGTGTTTTTCTAACGTATTTTCACAGTTTTTCTCAAAATATCTGTGCTATTAGAAAACAATTTTTAATCCAATGCATTCGCCTTGTATTATGGCTTCGACACCGATAGCAGAAAATAGTGATGGCATGTCAATAGCCCAATCAAAGGATTTTCCCCTTATATCCGCTGAAAAGCGTATCATTCAAGCAGGACCAGAAGGTAAGACTGTGGTTCTATAGGAAACAAACATCCTGTTTTTGCTCTGTAAATGAAACATTGTTATACATTCCATGGGTATATTTCTTGAATGTGTGTGCTCCTACTAAAACAAATTTGTACTTTTTTACTATGAATGCTTTTAATTGGCTGTAATGAAATATTCTACTTTGTTTGGAGTACTCAGAAGCTTGGATGGGTCTATCAACGAACTCCCCCTGCCACAGCCTTCAAAAGAATGCAGTAAGCAAGTAGTTTTTTTCCTTAGGGCTAGTTTTTCCGTTGTATACACTGCAAGGGAACAGAAAATCTCATTATTATGTCAAAATGAATTTTTGGAATTCCACAATCTAACATGTTTGTAACGGCAGAAACGATTATAAAGTATACCTGTTACTATTTTCAATTTGATTTAAATAACCATAATTTAATTTGAAAAAATTGTATTCAAAATGCATGCTTAGAGTGAGTAACCTATAAAGAAAGCATTCTGAAAATACAGAAATCCTCTCTTAGCTTTGTAAGCTTATAGGGGAGTTCACATGAAAATATACCTTTATGTAAGGAAAAGAGAAGAATGCATTTATCTAAAGTATGCTCTATATAAAGTGTGAAGTTGCACACGACATGAATTCTGATGAAGTAGAATTTCTCACTTAGAAATAAAGGTAGAACTACAGTTTGATTGACTGTTTTTAATGTAACCATAGAATTGCGTGGAATACACACCTCTCATGTTTCACATCCTTGCACGTTTGGAAACATGCGTTGCTTTGTGGCAGATTGAATCTGAAGCGTGTAGTATACAAAAACTGGATGAAAAATATCGCTATGAGAAGGGACTGCGGATGCAATTACAGAATAGGTGATTTGATATACTCTCTCAAAAACTATTTGTGCACAGAAACGTAGTAGTTTCTCTTCTACGTATCTAGAAGTTGGAATACTAGCGGGTGGCCACATTGTAATTGCACACACATTTCTTTTTTTGTGTCTACTTGATGTTAGGCTGGATGATATATCTGCAGAATTTTCTCGCAAAATAAAAGAGCTTGAAGAGGTGGCAAAGTCACTATTTTGTATTTACAAGGTTTTAGTGTATCCATAATTTTTTTAAGCAGTTAAGTATTGCTGAAGTGTTTATTAGAGTTTTACATAAAAGGTAGGGTATAGCAAAGGGTAGAATTTCTGTTTCATCCCAATAGTTTTTTTCAAATTTCATGCAAAATTTAGCTTTTTGCTTATACTTTTTACATGATTTTTCAGCGTTTCCAAACTCTTCATAAGAAAGAAATTGACTTTCGCCAAACAGAAGAAAGTAGGAGATTAGCTCACTTTGAGGAGGCATATTTAAAAATTCGAGAAGAAGTAGATGCACTCGTTCGTCGAAACATGGATTTAGTTAAGGAATCAGAGATGCAAAGTATGGAAGCTGAAGAAACCACTAAGACGATGGAGGTAGGCACTTGAAAATTTTTTCTTAATCTGTTTGCTATTCTATATACTGATAATGTGACTGTTTTGCATGACGTGTGAATAATTTTTCCTATAGCGTTGAAAAGCAAGATTTCTCAGAAATTGGTTGACATTATCACTTCTATTTGATGCATAGGGTAGTTTTACATCTTGGAACACATCCTTAGTTTTGCAATGAAAATGTATTCATTTTTAGCCATGACAATTCCATGTATGTGTTTTTAGAAGCTGAAGGTTTGGCATAGTGAAATTAGATTTTGAAAAAGGGTGATGAGGCTAGAAGTCAAATCTTCTGGGGAATCACCGTACCCCCTTGCGTTTTGTCTACCCAACAGTTGAGCAAATTTTCTTGATCAAAATGGATGGGAAATTTTTTTTAATGCAGCTATTCAAGACATTATATGATGGATACCGTGAAATCCTCGATAAGCATCTCTCTACAGTGATGAATTATGTTGAAAGTGCGTATGCAGCTGTACGAACCAAGGATTATCTGTTTCTACTGTCCATGGATAGTGATAAATTCATCCTGTATGTACAAATTCCTGCTACTTGTTTTTTTTCTATAAATACGTTTGATGGCATAAAATAATCATTGTTTGAACCATGTTTTGACGAAATTTTCTTGTGATTACTGTTATATTGGTTTATAATGAATACCTAGTTTGTAAGGCATGCTTCATTAAATTTTCCTTTATGTGTAGGAAAAATTACGCATCAAATTTTGAAAATAAGGAGACGGAAGCAATGAAAGAGATTTGGCGTCTGCATAAATCGTGTTTGGATAAACAGGTAGAGATTAGGATAAATTGTAATGCTGTGTTTCCAAAAATTTGTTTTTTATAATTTTACTTTGCTTTCTCCTCTTGAAATGTAGAAATTTTTGAATTTTGATGTTCCATATAAAAAGTAGTTTTTTTGCTCAAGATTATTTTTTGCGAGAACATGTTTCTTGAATATGTGTATGCATTTGTTTTGCTTTCTAAAAACTATTCGATTTTTCTGCATGATAGATACAACACATTACTAAGATTGTTGCCGTATTCGAAGAAATACAGCGGCAACTTTTGAAGGATATTACTGAGCTTTCTGCAGAAATGCATGTAATCCTATATTTTATACATATGAAATTGCCTTTATTTGATACGCTTGAAGAAGCAATTTTTGCCTTGGAGAGAACTAGTTTTTTTCTTTATTTTCCAGAGAAGTAGGAGCGAAGCACAGGATGTAAATACATCGCATGCAGGTCAGAAAAAAATATTTTTAAGAAAATTCTCTAATCTTTAGATTAGGAAACATTAGGTGGTCGAATCTTTGCGGTTTTTTGAATACGTATTTTTTTAATTATTTCTTGCGCTTATCTCAGCTATTGTGTCACAATTTAGAACCAATTTTGAAATTATGCAGCAAAAGCTTACTGATTCCAACGCAGAACGTGTTATTCTCCGCAAGCAAGTGAGGGTTCTGACACTGTTAATAAACTTGAATAGATGAAACTATATCCGTTTTTTAACTTACCCACATTTGTATATGACAATATCCAGATATATAGAGACTATGTGTGTTACAAATTCTTCTTTTAGCTGGATGCCAAGGAGTCTGAATTGGAGATTCTTTTTGGTACTTTAAAGAAATTGCAGGCAGAACAATCAGGGATACAATTGGTGCGTGATTTTACATACTGCTTTGCTGCCACATTATAAGGAGAGAACAACTACAAATTAGGCTATACGCATTGAGCAATATATAATGGAAGAAAAAATTTTTAAAAAAAATTTGTTTTTGCTAATTTACAGCATTATTTTTGTAGCCTAAAATTTTATCTGTCCGTTAGGGTTGTTGCTTCATATTTTCGCTTGTTTTCTCACTATGAAATTCAAAAGAATTTAATTGCCTGATTTCCTTTCTTTTGTTGCCGTCTACGAATTCGTCTTGCTTTGTAAAACTATATACTTTCCTTCATGGATGTTTTTGTGAGTTATCAGTCTATTTCTCGGCTACGAAAAGGAATATCTAACCGTGCTGAAGTAAGCCGGGAACCTCATCGAGAGCTAGCCTTGCCGTCTACAGAGAAGAAACACACGGACTCTGCGGGTTTACTGGTGGTACGTATTCCTGGTAAATTTGGTTCAAATGGAACTTTTTTGCAGTGTTAAAATGCAAGGGAATGCCTACCTTTTCATTAAACCGAATTACAAGTGTGGCTCTTATTCCGATAAAATTTCAGAAAGTTTTAGATATAACGACATCGTAGCATCAAGTCTAAAATATAAATAGGATAGAAATTTTGCATGAAGAATAAATAGGAGAATTTCCCTACTAGATTCGGCTATTAAGGCTTTCATTTTGATCATTAATCAGGAGTACTTTTTAATGGGTTGCTTTTGCAGTCTTTTTTTATAGTCTACTTGACTGCTAGCTTCGTAAATTTTCTTGCAATTGAATGAATAGTTCACCCATTCAATTTACACATAGGAGTGATGCTCGCTATTACTTTATTATATCTTATTCTGTGTTTATAATTTTCATATCACTCTTTAGTCAGAAATAAATGAAGCTATCCCACAATTGCGTGAATTTCAAGCTGCGAATGAAACTGCCTCCGCTAGATTATCACAATGTCAAACGGAATGCCTCCTTCTAGAAAAACAATTAGGCGAAATTACCGCAAAACTAGGTAATAAAACGGAAAATATGAAACTTCAATTTGCTTTATAAAAACGCTGTATTCATTCCTAGTGCTAAGTTTTGTTTGATAATAGGAGAAGAAAAGAGCCTCTCCAAAGGAATGCACTTTCAGTGACCTTTGGGAGGGAAGATGGAAGGATGCTTTTTGCTGAAATTTTTTATGTCGATATTTAATGACTCTTTCATAATTTCTTTGCTCATCTGTGCAATGGAAAGATTGGAAACAGATAGGAGAGTGTAAGGTTTTAGAGTACTGTCACCAGACATAAAGAAAAGTAAAAGATACTCTCTATGTTTCCTAAGATTTAATTTTGAAATTGACGTATGTTTTTGATTTATAATGACTCTTTTTTGCTATCGTAAGCTATTCTTCTATATGAAAATGTCATGCAGTGTCTGCGGCATAGCATTGTTATTGCGCTAAGAACTCTTGCAACAGCTAGATTTAGTGTGCTAATGTTTTACGCATGTTTCTGTCAGTGTTGATGGTGTCATTGGTTACCGCTTCTTTAAAGCGTTTCTTTGCTTTCATTGATTCATTTCATTTTTTATGTGGCCACTGTCCTTTCAGAGTTGATACTCTGTTTTATCTTGGTTTTAATAGAAAAATAATGACCTAAATTTGTTGGATAAAAGTAGTGCAGGCTTTGAATGGCTGGCTACTCTATTGTATCAGAGATGCGATCTACTTTGTGTTAGATTTTTCTGTGAAAATTTTTTGGAATGTGCATATTTACAGTTACTCATTTTCTCCTACGAAATAGAGCTCTTCGTGTTAGAGATTTATTTTTAACCATGTTAAAGTGCAGCAACAGTGTAACCTAGATGTACTGATAAATAGCAATATGATAATATTGGTTATATTTCACTGTGTTCGCACATATTGCATTACCAGACCATGCCAGGTGGGGTAGTTATGCAGAAATATGTTGTTCAGGCAATATTAATAAAGGTGAAACAAATTTTTTGCGAAGACATCCCAAGCAGAAGGTGATAATAAATATGTGCATGATGGTGGCTGTATTCGTTTTTATATGCGTATTCACTTTCTTGCTTTGTCTTTTAAATTGAGATGCGCGGGTTGGTACGCATATTCTATGAAAATGATCCACAGTTTGAACATATTCCCAATATTATTTTTTCATTTAAATTTAAACGACGATTCAGATTACTGCAAAAGATTTTTTTGTTACGATTGAGGAGCTCCTAATAGCTAACAGTATTGTACTAGCTTTCTGTCATACATTCACTGCCGAAACTAAAGTATTGCATGCTCCTTTTTTGTATCTTTCCACAATCGCTTAAATTGTGGAGTTTTTCTATTATCAATAAATATAGAGGAATTCTTTTTTTCATAAAAATAACCAAGTCTTCAATTACGTTTTACTAGTCTCGAAATTTCTAATTTTAAGGTTGTCTAGGTATCTACACGCCCAGTTCCTATGAATATGGATTTTCATAAAGTGCAATTGTTTGCCCTGTTCTGCTGCTCTTCTAGCTCGTATCATCCCTCAGAGTTTCGAACACCTTTTGAATAGTGAGATACGGCATTAGGAACCGATCTTTTATTTCACATTTCGAATTCTTTTTTGCTTTAAGGAAACAGGGCAACAAAATGTTAGAATCATTTGTAAATTCGCGACATGGTATATCAATACATTTTTTAAAATTATATGACTCTGATTTTCTTATCAAGATGCAAACAGAAATACTTACAACGTACATATTTCCATTTGCAATAGACTGAACTAAAGCCTTCCCTTTCCACAGCACTCAAAATTTTGTCTTTCAGCGGTTGGTAGCAAGATGTATGTAGACAATTTAATGTTAAATTTTGTTTTTGTATGATCATGACATCGCGGTAATGAAAGTGTTTCATTTTACCAAGAAAAGGACATAGGTACTTCCTATCAAAAAAGAGGGGGACAGTGCATTTTTGGTAATTTCAGAAACCATTTTGACTTTATATACCTAAAATTTGAATACTTCCTGCTTATGCACACAACCTATTTCCTATAGAAAAATTTATTAGAGAAAGTCAAGTTGGTTAAGTACATTGACTTACTTAAGAAATCAACCTATATAGCATAGGTTCCTTGAAAAAACAGAATCCTTCATAATTATTTTGCCAAATCATATCTACTTTTGAAATGTGAAGCAATTTGCTAGACTTAGCACGAGTGAATTACTAGATTATGAGAGGTGAATTAGGAAGCAATTACATGGCATACGATACATAATTTTTGCCATAAGTTTAAAAAAATCTTCGTCACTTGTTAATAATCATTGAAAAATTTTCAATAAATTCTATACTTAGATGCTACTGCGTTTACACCATTGGACCAATAAAAAAATGGGGTTTATTTGCTGTTATTTTCTATCACGAATATATTTTGCTCTAAAAATTTTTTTAAAAACTGCACTGCATACGTTCATAGAAGCATATGCGAGCTCAAAACACACCCTTTCCTTGTAAATTATATTGCTAAGTTTATTTACGGCTAGTTGAATTCTTTGATATCTAGTTGTTTAGAGCTTAGACTATTCCTCTCTGTCATGCATTGAAAAGCTGCATGACTATAGCAAGCATTTTCTCGCATTAAGAAATTGTACAGCTAAAACTTCAAAAGCATGTTCTGAATCTACTGCAACAAATAAAATTCAAATCGAATTTTTTACAAACAACCATTCAGCACATTCAAAATACGAGCATCCAATTCAAATTTAGGAGAAGAAACAGATTAAATAAATTAATACAGATTGGTTCTCAGCCACATTAAAAAATGAGCTATAGTGTATTTGCTCAACCCCTATGTAAAATCGATCCGAACTGCAATGCTAAGAAACATTACATCTTGTAAATTTCCTTACTTGTTTATCCATTCCAATTCATGGAATGAATTTGGGATATTCGATTTCATGACACGCACACTCCAACCGACACACTAACCTTTTATGAATAGTACTTACTCATTGCTGCTGTAGTACATAACTTAAAGAATTTATATTGTAAAGCAATATTTGGAAAGTGGATGCATATGAAATAATTAAAGATCACTTTAATATTACTCTCCCATGCTTTACAGCATGTCCCCGCCAAGAAAAGAATAGAGTCGCTTTTGTTGTAAATATCAGAGATGAAACAAACTAAATTTGTTTTTAATAGATATCATTCCTACACACTATGAAAAAATAAGTATAGATTAGAGTTCACATTAGTACACCCTACTGTTTAAATTCCTGATCAAGGAAAAGCAAGCGGGAAGTAGCGAACCGCGGGTTGAAAGTGAAAAATTGCGAACCTGCCGCCCTCTTCAAATGATAATGAGCAAAACGTTATGTACGGGTTCAAGAAGCACTGACGAGAAACTGAAGAAAGTGTGTACCTGCTTCTCTTAGTGCTACTCAATTGTTTTTGACAAGTCGCACCGAGAGAACCCAGTGCTTGAAATGTTCTCAAGTGATATTGTCTACTTTAGCAGCCACATTTGCAATGTCAAAACAAAATGATATGAATCTTTTTAGTAAAGAACACTTTCTACTATAAAGATTTCGGAAATTGATTTAACACACGCGTAGTTACCTTGAATTCACAAAGCTCTTCATATACTACTTTTTGCATAGCTGAAAATCTTCCCTTATATATATCCTTTCCGTGGTGATGCTACTGCTTCCTCCTCATTTCCTCGCCTAGAAGACTCGCTTGATACTTCATGCAATCTTGTAATTTGTAATCTACAGAGACTATGATGTTCACGCCTCCTTCCAACCGCTACAGTTCTCCGCCCCTCATTCCTCACGGAGACGAAGCTGTCCAGAATACTACTGACGATGCCGCTAGTAGCAAGTTGTCAGTGCAGAATAAGCGACGATTACCAACAATTACTACATTATTACTCGTTGCATTGCGCAATAATCGCTGTCTGCTAAATTTCTATTAGCACATGTTTTTGCACCAAGTTTAAAGACCATATATTATTTTTGTGAACCCTTTTTCTAAAATTAGTTGCAGTTATGAGATGTGCTCATGGAGTGTTCATGTAGCCAAAAACTGCTATTTTGACTTCGCTATGATTTGTATAAAGCCTGTAGCCGCACATCTAATTTACTTTACCTATTCAATTTGCTATTAAATGACTCCCATATATTGTCAGTAAGATTTTCCGATTTTGACAGCTTGGTGTATGTACAAATAGAAATAATCAAGCGAACATGGATAATAATCTTTTCTTTAGAAACATTTCCAGATTGCAGTCAGAATTCTCTGCTTAATTTTCTATTCTCTTCGTGTCTCTACCTAAAGTTTGAATGTGTGTAATACTATTTATAGAAGGAACTTCAATAATAACCTAAACCGATGCTAATCTTTTTTCTTCAGATCTGCATGTAATTATGGCTATTTCAAAGATGACTATTTACATTTCTTTGTAAAGCACCCTACCCGTAGAGCCCCACTTATAAACAGAGGTACTTACAAACATATACGATTTGCCAATTTAATTCAGTCTTTCTTGATGTTTTCTGTGCCTACTAGCCAGAAATATACATGTGAGCATAAGAACATCGACATTTGGCTGGCAGGATTATATGTTGTTGTTTACTTATTTATCGGATGAAAATGCAATGAGAGATATAATCATTTTGGTATCTAATGTATTTTTAACGTATTTTCAGGTTATTTCGCTCGTGTTGCTGCTATACGGAAAGCCGTGAATGCGTTTGTAAATTGCTTTCCACAGGTATGTGATAATAACAATTTTTCTTTTTGCAGAAAAGTATAGGCTATGAAATTTTTTTAAGCTAAATTGCTTAGTAGAAGGGACTTTTCCTATTTCAGCGCTTTTATTGTGTTAGTTCATTTACTTGTAAAGCAACGATTTATTTCTCAAATGATAAATTCTTGTAACCGAACTTTGTAGATATCTTTTATTAACGCAACGCCATACGTGTATGTTATATAGGACTCGAATTCTCTTTCGCTTCAAATCGTTAATATCGGAGCAGGCTTAGATACTATGTTTTTCTGGATTAGTGTATGTGCAAGAATTATAGAAATTGGCAATTTTTCTTTTATTTATATAGTCCTTGCCTCTCATAGACACACACTAACGTGTTGTAACTGTCACGTTCTAAGCTTTTACACTCCATTTCTACCAACTTTCTGATAGTTCTTTGGAAATACATATTTGGCATAGAGAGTTTTTATTATTCATATTTGCACGTGTTCCTTATTTTTTAATATGCTATCTTTCAGTCGCAAAGGCCAGACATCCGATTTTATGAAATTGATTTTGCCGAAGTGATTGCACGAAAAGCGGCAATTATTCTCAAGTAATGCAGGGACTCCATTCGATTTTCTTGATTGGATACCAATTTTTCAAAGCATACATACAGCTATTGCTTTAGATAGAACATGTTTAATGTAGTAATGGTACTGTTTTTGTTGTTTATGCAATGATTGTGACTTATTAGATTCTTTTTTCTGTATATTTGGTCATAAGTACAAAAAAATTTCTTGAATAACTACAATTGTTCAGGAATGAATCTTTATGGACAAAGATATCCGATAAAAAAGAGAATTTAGGTTTGTAATTATTCTTAAATGTGCTACTATGCACTTTACTTCCATCATTTGATAATAGTTGCAGTATTAAATGTATTGTACGTACACGTAACTTGAAAATTTACTGCCCTTGTTTTTGTTTGTTATATTTTTGTTTTTCTGAATTATAACGTTTTTCCTTCAGAGCTACTTTCCAATCAAATTCGTGGTCAAAATTTTCGAATGGTAATCCTGCAGTGGTTGGCCATTGAAAACTATGCTGTTCTTCCATCTACCTGTGTTATCTACAAATTCCTGCTATTTATGTGTTGAAATAAGTCTTTTAAGTGACTTACATTTTTATATTTTGCATATTATTTATACGTTTGAAATTGTTGATTTTGTTTATTGCATGATATTTCAAAGGTTGCCGCAGATTTGAGACGCATTGATGAGATGAATATAGAACTTCGAAATGCTGGATTTGACTCAACGTAACACTCTTATATTTTAGATGCAACTACATTCTCCTATATTGTACAACCGAAGAATTCTAAGACATTTTTAACATATAATTTAATTTTAAGAAGTTAAAAACGCCATTGGCTTGCACTATACTACAAATTAAAAATACGATGAGAAAGAATCATTTTTATTATTTCAAGAAGATGAAATGGAAATGAGAATCGATTTCCCTTTGCTGTATATTTTAGTACACCTCACCTTTTTCTTCATACTGATAACATAGGCCATGCTGTTTTGTGCCTTGCTTATCCAGGACATCTTTTGTTTATTCTTTTACGTAGAAGATATTTTTCTTTGAAGTTTTGTTTGAAAAGTCTTTGTATTTATTTGTTCTACAGTTTACCTACCCTCTTTGTTTGTGAATGTGTTTTAGTATACATGTCTCCGACATTTTCAGATAAGGTATGACTTTTACTGCTTTAAATTGTTTATGAAGTATTCTGCTATGATAAACGTTGTAGTCTTTCCATAGCGTAAATACATTTTTAAAAAAATATATAAATGAGCAGAAGCATAGAATTATTTGTTTTAAACGGAGCTTTAACTCATGTGAAAAAAATGTTTTCAAATCAAAATGACAATATTCGAGAAATGTTAGTGCTGGGTGATGAAGCAGTCAGCCATCTCACTTTGAATAGATAGCACATCTTGTGCGTTTTTTGATAGAAATGGCTGCTTTTGAATTCTCAAAATTTTGTTGATTCACTGAGTGTTTCTTTGTGTAATAATGTGGCAGTGTTGTCAATTATTACCCTTATACTACTCCCTTTTACTACTGTGTAACGGAGCATAGAAATTATGTAAGAGAGTAGAAAATGCAAAGTAGCGCATGCGACAATAAGCGTAATTTTATAGTGTTATGAGAGACTACAAATATGAAATTTTGACTAAATACAGGTAATACAATGGGCATCCACTGCTGTCAAGGCTCCAAGTGTTTTCATTGTTTATGAGCAAGTTCGTTGTAAATTCAAGATTCTAAGTTTTTAATTTCTCCATACATTTATTTGTTTTGTAAGAAATGTTACACTTATTTCTTCCTCGGGTTGAACTAATATTTTTTTGGAAACCATATTGCTTTTATTTTTAGACAAATCCACTGGATCCTTTTGGTCGTACTATGGTGGAAAATTTAGATGTATGTCGATTCTGTTTGTCTATCACAACAGGCAATAATTTTATATTGATTAATAGTTTTAAGGCTCTTTTCTTTTACACTACTCTTTTATATTTTATTACTGACAAAAAGCATGAGCTGTGACAACTGTTTCTGTGAAATACAAGAAATCATAATTGTTTTTTGCTGTAAACTATTATTTTCATTTTTTTTTGCAGGCTCGCGGGTGTCCATTGCTTGGCTTACATAAATACCCGACGATTACTTCGCAGATCGAAAGGTTCTTGATGCATCAAAACAAGAGACGAGAGAGATGTTATAATCTAGCATGCTGTAGGGAAGAGGGCTTAAACTATTCAAAATGATTTGAATTTCTATAGCAAATAATTCTTTTAAAAATATTGACAAAAGAAACCCTCATGTGCGGTTTTTCTGGTCTCATAAATTTTATTTTAGTATCATCTTTTCTTTTTGTTATTTCAAATACCTTTAGCCTTGTTGATGTTTTTGCCTGTGTTTACGCATGCTTCAATTAGTGTATGCATCTTATAGGTACAAACAGTTGGGCTGGAAAAATTGCGTTGCAGCGGATATGAATGACATGTATGACAAGTATATTGACCAAAACGAAAGACGGCGTGTTGAGGTATAAGGTAGTTTGCTTTCATTTAAAACAGTGGTACCCACAGAAATATTTAAACTATTTAGATTTGTATACATCTAACCGCGCGCAGTCATATAGTTTGTTGTTTCTCTCGGCATCTACTTCTTTTACTATAGAAACTTGAAATATTTGATGAACTGGAAGAGTGGCGTCTAATCCAAGCGCACTACATCTTAATTGCGGCTTATAACAACACTACGGTACACTGCGAGAATTGTTTGCTTCATTTTTGTATTGACCGACAACTGTTTGATATATAATTATTTTAAGTTTTTGAAAAACGAGTGAAAGGAAACACACATCGGCTGGGTACTTCTTACTTTGACAAGCACTTCTACGTTCAAAGTTTTTATCGGGACATTCACGCCTAATCTTCGCGGTAGTTTTAGAAAAAAGAAAAAATTGAACATAGACAAGATTCCCTAATTCTTATTGTAAAACACAACATATTCCGTTAGGTAAGTGCAGAATATTTTGAATAATTTTAATGTTTTTTCAAAGAATTAGTGTCTTCGTGTTGGAAGCGGGGGCAGAGTCCAAGCGGATGGCTGGGCCAGTAACTCTTAGGGAGGACGTATCACCTCTACAAAGGAAGGGGGGGAGAGAGTAAGATGAGACGGTGGCCGATTTTTCTTAGAGCAAAAATGTTTTTATGCTATGACATTCTTCTTAGCGTGCGGAAATGTTTTCATTTTTTGGAGGGAAGTGTCGCTTTTGCGCTGCTTCCTCTTCTTTTATCCAATTGTGATTATATTTTCTGAAGTACACTTTCCTATCACTGTGTCAGGAGGAAACCAATTATTCTTGCTCTCTAGATAAATTTTCAGATATTTTGACAAAATGTAATTAAGTGGATTAAAACCCAGCCTAATGGAACAGAAAGTCTATTTGATTTGTTTGTTAGTGCATTCTTATGTTTTCACACTGCTACTAGCATAAAGTCGTTAGAAATTGAAGAAGCTCTACAGTTTTCTCTATTCTGCTGTTAATGGATAAAGAGCTCGTACAAGGGGTGGGGTAGCGCTACGAAATTTAATTTTGTAACTGGTCGCGCTGTGCGTTGTAGAATTTTTTGTGGATATACTTACATTTAAACGGATTGTCTATGTTGAATGTTTGAAAAATATTTGTAATTCAAGATTCTCAGAAATGTCTTATTCAAGGTAAATAAAATGCGAGTACATTTGGTTTTGGTACAAACGTAATCTCTAAGTGAGATAAATACTTTTTCGGAGCTTTCCCTTTTTTATCCCCCTGTAGCATTCTTTTACATTCTAAAACATCGTTGCACGGTAGGAAGCATGCACACAGACTTGTTTAGATACAACCCGTTTGCATCAAAATTTTCAGTAAAATCGAGCAGTTGAAAAAGGTTACATTCTAGCGAATGTACGTGTGCTGTATTTGTGGGTGTTTTTACAAGAATTCTCATGTTTTCCGTTATTTTAATAAAGGATGTCCCCCTATTTACTTCCTCCTTTAATTTCTGAATTATTGCAATCACACGTACAATTCAAATAAATGCTAGCAAACAGAGCAATCCAATGGATGCTTAACTTCTTTCAAGCCCCAATACAAAAAAATATTCGTATCACAGTTCATGCTTATCGCTTTCAAGATATTCCATAGTTGGGATGCAGCACCTAGAAATATTTATTCAATGGCAAAAAAAATTTTAAAAGCAAAAATAAGGAAATAGTTACTTTGCCTATAGACTTCATTATATTTTTTATAGGAGTTACTCGATATATTTGTAACAGCACAATCCATCGCCACTATTACAAAATTGCAACTTGCAATGTTCCCAAAGCATTAGCGATATTTTAGCAGGAAAAAAAAGAACATCTGCGTATCTCTCCTAAAAAAGAAGCATTTTCCTCCGCGAAAAAATGTACAATACTATTTCACACAAAAATATCTTTCAACCTGAAAAAAAGTAAATAAAATGGACATAAAAAGCTACAACACTAAAGCAAGAAAAGATTCTTATCCTGCTAGAAATGAAAAAGAGAAAAACATATATATTTGCAATGGGAATACGCATTGCAAACGATTACTATACTTATACGTTATAAAATGCAACCGCACGTAAAGACATTTGCTCGAGCCAAAAAGTTATTCTTAAAGTATCTTGGTCGAAAAAGCAATGGTTTTCCCTTTACAAAAAAAATAATAATATTGGGCATTTGCACATATTAGTGACGCACACAGAGTACTACTCTGAAGCGTGTAGGATTCAAATATCATCTTACATATAAAATTGTACAAAAATAAGATGCTATGACTTAAATGTTTTCTATTTTACAACAAATAAATACGGGTAACATACATGTCAAATTTTATACGCATTTACAAAAAACAATAAGGATACAATCCGTTATATCACCCAACGCCGTAGGTACCTATAGAATAGATATAGTATTCAAAGAAACAAAACCCTATGCAATGGGGATTTCAGATGCAGAACTGCGTAATAAAATGTTAGCAAATAGTACGTAGTTTTACGTGATACATTGAAAGAAAAACAGCACGAACCTATTCTTCAAATGGTAAAACCTTACGTAGTGGGTGTAAAAACCTAAAAAAAATTTAGCTATACTTCATAGCTTAACAAACTATGTTTTGCGCCCAGCTGCAAATACAGAGGGAGAATCCATAAAAATAGAGATGTTAAGAATTACTATGCGTCGTCAACAACTCTCTCGTTTATCTTGGGAAGATATTGGTTTCCATTGAATGCCAAGATTGGTTGTTATACATATGCGTACGAGACGGAATTCTCAGCATCATACAGCGAAACTCTTCGTAATCGATATCGCCATCACCATTTGTGTCAGCCTCCTGGACAGCAGCCGCCATGTTTTCCTTGCCTCCCCCGCATTTTTCACAAATCCTTTCTGCATCCCTCGTGCTACAAAAAGAATAATCAACAATACTAGAGATGAAAATACAGGAAAAAATAAAAAAATTTCGTTAATAATAAGATGAACAAAAGTTACTGACATCAAATTAAGTTTTCATCCGCTCATTGAAAAATAAAAGAAAATTCAAACGCAAAGATAACGGGGCTAAAAAAGGGATCTTCCATTCCTATCCATTGCTTGACTACATCCATACGACAAAAAAGCTGTGATAATCATAAGAAGAGCATAAAAACAGAGAAAATAGAAACAGCTTTATTCTACAAATATCCAACACCTTAAAAATGCAAAAATCCGCTGGAAAACATTCAGCCTATTCAATTCTTAAAAAAAATTAATTTTTAGTACTAAATTTACTCCCTTTAACTTATATAACTCAACCCAGCATTCTGCACTACCTGAATTTTCCTCTCTTATTACAATCGATAACATGAAAGGCATCCCTATATAGTTCCTCCCTTGTGTATTCGTGTCTGGTAAGGCAAGCAGCCAAGAAATCGGCATAGTTGATTAAATCATTTTCTAATGGATCTAAAACGGAAAATATTTCCTCAAGTGAAAGGTTCTTCTCAAAAATCCAGACAGGACATTCGTTGGCTACTTTACGAACGGTATCTCGCGTGAGCATGTAATTCTTATTCGTATCATATCTCCTGAATGCATCACGTAGACACCTATGCCGCTCATCATCAATTGAAAGGGCTATAATAGTGAGAACAAGTTGAACGAGAGGGTTTAATTTTAAGTAGCATCTCAAAACATTAAGATTGGAAGGAGAATAAGGCAATGCTGCGCGTTGAAGTACATCCTTAGGATAATCAAAATCAAGCATTAAAGAGAACCAACCATGAGAAAGAGCTTCCTTTGCAGTAAGTCGTTTCGAAGGATCTTTTACAAGCAGAAGATCGACTAAATCCTTAGCATAGTCTGATACATTTTTATTATCGTTGCAAGGAAATTCATATCTCCCATCAGCAATTTTAGCAAATATTTCACCATCCGTTGCCCCATTAAATGGTGGAATTCCATATAAAAGAAGATAAAGAATTACTCCCGCCGACCACATATCACAAGCAAGCCCATGTTGACTTCCCTGGATAACTTCAGGGCTTACGTAATAAGCTGTTCCCATTTTTGTTTTCATTAAATGCTTCGGATCACACTTCGAAGCCAAACCAAAGTCAATTAATTTTAATGGAGAATCAGAGTTGTAATTTAAAAACAGAAAGTTTTCCGGCTTTAAATCTCTGTGTGCAATGCATTGCCCATGACAGTGGGATACCGCCTGCAAAATTTGCCACATAGTACGACATGCTGACACTTCGGAATAAGCCAGTCCATTAGTTAAGCGATGAAACAATTCTCCGCCAGCGCAATATTCCATAACAAGGTACAAGAATTCGTCATCTTCAAGTGTATCATAAAGTTTGACGATATTTGGATGTTTCAACTGGTACATTATGTTAATTTCCCTATGAATACATCGCATGCGGTCTACATAGGGTGACTTTCGGATACGTTTGATGGCACGGGATTGTCCAGTTGAAACCTCACGAGCAAGTTTTACAACTCCCCATGATCCTGTACCTATTGTCGTTTCTAGAATATAATCCTCTAAGCAACCTGAAGAAGAAGTGCGGTTTTGGGGAACAAACTGTGATACCGGAAATGGGATTGAATAAGAGCGGCGCAATTGACCATTAGAGGTTTCATTTTTATGGCGTGTAGTAAAGACACGATTACGATAGCTTCCAGCAACAGAAGAGCAACCTATAAGAGAAGCAAAATTACTTTCACCTTTCTCCGCTTTACTTGGAAGCAGAACATTCCAAGAGGAACTGGGTGTTGACGAAGAACTACAGGAATGCTTCGAGGCAGCAGCATCACCATGTTCCAGTCGCAATAGCGAAAGGTTGGGCACAGAACCTCTCTTAGGGCGTTCACTAGATCTTTTAGCAGAAGGAAATTGATGAATGGTATATTGTAGCGTTGTATCGGACTGCTGATCGTCTACGCAGCTTAATCTTGAAATTACAGACGATTTAGTTGAAGTTTTTTGTTCTATGTATTCATATACGGTGGGTTGAGAGTTCCAATCAGACGTACATGAAATCACAGAAGGCCGCAAAACTTGAGGGAATTCACCAGCACAGTTTTCTTTATTTAAGCAAGAATTAAAGTTTAAGTTTAGGTAAAAGCCTTCTTTAATTCCCCAAATGTTTTCAACAATACAGGATTTTGCCGTATCCAGCCGGAATACTCGATTTCCACAAAACGGTTCCCAAGATATTTCACCGTTTGCTTTAAAAATGATGTACTTATACTCTACCAGCATAGAGTGGTTAAAAGTTACACTGGTAGACCGCCAAATAGGGAATAAGGTTGAATCAGTCGATAAGGGAACAGAACACTGCGGTTTCCATGCTCCTACCTGCTCATGAGCCCCAACGACAGCCACAGTGTCTCCTAGTTTAGTAACTGGGCAATTGCACTGCCATATGATCTGCAACATATTGATCAAATAGTGCTACAAGAAGACTACTGAAAGCTGCAGGGGACAGAGAAGCAGGCTTTCTACGAGGAACGAAAACGTAGACAAATCATGAGGAGTAATATTACCTGATAGATGAAAGATTAAACACCAACGAATAGCGTGTTTCGTAACTGTTGAAGCTACAAAGTACATTTGAAAGCATATAGGAAATACTAAGTAAGAAAGTTTTGCTGAGACTTCGAGATTTACCGCGCGCAAAACAATGTGTTAGGCGTAGCTGCGCCACGCCACGTCAGTAACAGCAAACAGCGATGAGAATACAGAAAAAGATACTCTTGACCCTTTGAAATAGAATTCAATCAACTGCCTAGGCCTATTTTCTTTTATGCAGTTATTATTTAGAAATGGGATCAAAAGTGCAGACTTCACACCTCATACTGTGTTACAGCAAGCTAATCTAGGCTCCCGTTGCGATTGCCCCGTGACTTAAAGAAAATGGATAGTATTTTTCAGCGAACAACGAGATGCCAAGTAAGTTTCTGCAAGAATTGTTGTAGATACAGGATGAGGCGGGTTGGTGCCTTAGTAGTGGCACAGTGGCACATCTGAAGGGGTGTGTTTTTATTGAGTTTGTTTCTGATATAAATTAATCCTTTATTTCAAGAGTAGATCATTTTTTCATTTTTTCCATGCAATTTCGAAATTGAAATGGCATTATCCAGCGATTCATAAGAAATTGAAATAAGATGTATATGTAACAATACTGTTACAAGGTAGTTATATATTCTTCTACTCGGTTTAGTTGCACCGTTGTTCTCTGAGGATGCATTGAAGCCAACGATATACCGGCTCTTATTTGAATGCATGAAGATAAAATAGATATTCAATTTGCATGTATTATTTTCATTAGCATTTTAGGACAAAGTTGTTAAGAATTGGATGAATATCAAATGGGTGTAGGGTAGAAAGTAATATAGCTGACAGACTACGATTGGGGGAATAGAAAAGGATAGAGTTACTAGTATTTTTTTTTTTTGATTTTTTCAATTACTCTAGTTTTATTCTTTCTTCAGGTAATATTTGCAACAAGTGTATATTGTATATGAATCTAATTTCATGTGTTTTATGTCTTGAATGTGAATCGATATTTGGAAACAACGGGATATGTTAGACATAATCAAGAGAGTTTGCATTTGAGTGTACGCGTTTACGGACGACGTCAATAGGTACTAATTATTTACCCCCAAGTAGTAACCCCTTAGCGTTACTGATGTGCCCCGACGCCTAGCGTCCGCGACTTATGAATACCGAACGGGGAAAGCACAATAGACCTAAAAAACACGACCAAGTTGAGAGAGAGAATTAATCTTTTGATTATTATTAATTAATGAAGATTATCCATTGATTATCGATTATTGATTATTGAGACTTTTGACATTGTGTGCGAGTTTTTCAAGTGCGGTTCGCTTTCACGATTAGAGAGAGTAGGCGGAGCTCCTAATATTTATCCAATCTTTTTTGCAAAGTAATTCGTACTCGTGTAATATACCCTTTCGTCAAACATTCGCTCGAGGGTGATTTAATCGTGTTTCAACTTATCAAGTCTGGGGCATAACAGTTACAAATAGTAACGATGAAGTTATTAGGTTTGAGACAGAAGCATCTTTTAAGAAATTCTTCTTACAATAGTTTTTGGACTAGGTAGTCTCTTTTCGGTAGTTCCTAGTTATTAATTATTAGGATAATTAAAAACGTTTCTAAGTTAAGATTAATATATGCTTAGTTTTAAATGCATTTATGTTAGATTAGTTTCATCTATACTTTTCGTTGTATTTGTTTTGGTCTGAACGATACTTAAAATAAAGTTTGATCAATCAGGTAGGATTGATTTTGATAACAATTACGGCAACAGTCATAGTCAGGTTTTTTCTTAAACAAATTCTTTCGTTTGCAACTAGAGATATAAAATATTATCAGCATTCCTCTTTTGTATAGTCTCTAAGTTTACTAGTTTGTATTATTATGTAGGTACATCGTGATATACCCGGGAGATGACGCGAATCCAGAAACCTATTGCCCGAAAGCAAACTTAAAACTAACAAACCTCGATTAAGTAACGCTAATTCAATCTCTCACAATAATTAGTTCCGCTTGAAGTAGAAGGGTCATTTAAGTTGTAATGAGCTCCACCAACGCTCTTTACTCGTGAAAGCCAACCGCACATCACTAAGAGAATAAACTGGACGTTTCAGAACGAAAATGATAACAATCAAACACAGACAAACTCGTAAGCGAAAATAGTTAACCGTGATTTAAAAGGAAATAATTTAACGTAGAAAACATCTAACTCGCAATTAGAATAGAAAAACAAAGTAAAATCACTTGTAAGAATAAAAACTAAACTTTAATTCAAAAAGTCCTCAACTTCATTGTATTTTTATACTCGTCCGTTTATGTTAACTTCTATCTGTTGTGGGTGATATTGCCAAACATTGCATTGCATGCATGCAGAACATTTAACATTGCATTGTATGCATGCAGAACTGTTTCACTGCTTTCCCCGATTTAATAGTTGTCCCTAAGTTGTCCGGGCACATCACAGTGGACTTGATCCATTACCGCCACTGTTATTTATACCGTAGCGTACCAACCGCTTCAAATAGCAAAAGAGTAAAAATTGTTTCGGTCAATAAATTCATGCCCATAATGGTATCCACAGTTGTCAAAAGTAGTAATTTCCAACGATGAAGAATGTTTCTTTAACAAAAACATTTACTTTTCTTGTTTCGAAGTGAAAGACAATTGGGGTTCTTCATTTTTTTTATCTTTATGAATATTGGAAGTTTTGTTAAATTTTTCCTAAATTGATTCGAGATTGGATATTCTCTCTCAGGTTGAAATTTTGCATTGATTACACAAAAAATATGCATTGCCAAAACGATTTTTTCTAAAAGAAAATGCAGCATTGAAAGTACTTGTACAAGGCAAAACAAGATCAGGTCTTGTTGAAAGTTCAAAATTTATAAATTAAAAAAATTTAACAAGTCCCAAATCCAAATTTTCTATACCTAATTGAAATATTTAATTTGGTCATGAGGTTACTTAAAAATGATAGGTTTTCTATGTCTTGCAAAACGATGCAAGCTGATATAGCAGTTGCTATGGCTCATCAAGAAGTTGATCAATTGATCCTTGGCCTAGGAAAAATAAATTAAGGAAATGTGAGCATTTTTACTCAACAACATTAATTCCTTAATTTTGATAGGACGACTTTGGACCAATCTTTCAATGTATTTTTCTCCCTGCATTTACCATCACTTTAGAGAAAACAGTAATTGTTTTGGAAGCAAGTTAACGATAACCCTTTTATCATTTCATTTCCGGTATTATCGAATTAAGCCATTTAAATACAACTCATGTAATTTTCAAATTTTTGCATCGCAAATTTGACACATTCTGTTTCTATGATATCCCACTACTACCTAAGTTACCTTGCTTGGACATACTTCGTTGCTGTTACTTATTTTTTATGCTTAATTGTTTTTCTTTTTGAAGATAAATTACTTTTGTTCCTTATTCGTAATCACCAAAATGAGCGACATCGTAATAATTGTACCCCCGCACTGCTCCAGCTAGCCCTAATTTGAATGGATTTATTTGAAACTCACTGTGGAGGTGGACAGATACACATCCTATTATTTTTCTTTTGCTTTAGTTTAAATATTTTGATTTATTTCGTCTCCGTTTTATTAGATTATTAAGTAAATTAGGGACCTTTCCTTACTTTCATTTTATGACTTCATGATAATCTAACTAACGAAAATAACCGTCACGCCAGACATTTTTACAGCTATAAATATTAAAAAACATCGTATTTACATCGGTCTTGCACAGATATTCTTTTGTGATACTCGTAAGTTGTTGTGCTAATAACAATGGAACGCATATTTTCCCTTTTACATCTCAATTACCGGTAGTACTTACCCTCTGCACTCAAGAAGAAAGCAGTAATTGAAGGGGTAGAAAATTCCTTTTACAAACTCTTGTTTATTCCAATCCTTTTAGTTAGGAAGAAAAAGTCAAGGTAGGTAATTATGTATATATTTTATGGCTTAAACTTTCTTATCTTGTTGTATTAACTAGTATTTAATTTTTAGAATTTTTCTGTAAGAATTTTCCGGTCGTGTTTTATCTCGACTCCGGCTACATAAACACTACCTCTTAGATGTTTTACTGAGTTTTGGAGTTATTTCGTTTTAAGAACATGTGTATTATACGATTTTGCTGTAGCTCCTTTTTGGATAACACTACTCCTACTTTCAAAACATTCTCTTGAAGTAGAGAGAGGAATAGTTAATCCTAAACACAATAATTTAACCTCTCGAGGGGTCTATATTAATTTGTTATTTATAACTTATGACACTGGGATTTAGCCAGCTCTTAAATTAATCCGTCGCTATTGTATGCAATAATCATATCTCACGTGATATATACATACTATCGAAGCTAGCACCTCCACTGCACTTTACACAGCTACTCGTTATCATTCACGCGTGTCGTAATTACTAAAACACTCTCACTCAATATCTTCTACAGGGGCGGAGGTTAGAATCTCAAATTACGCATAACTTCATAATTTAATAAAAGAAAATATATCATCAAGGAGAAAACAACGCAAGAGCTAAAAACTACTTTTATCATGCTAAAAATCGAACGCCCTAAGAAAGCTCGTAACATTCTACCAATGCAACACATCGGACGGGAGAGAAAATGAAAGGGAAAAGAAAAGCAGCATAAAAGAAAGTAGTAAAAAACAAAACCAAAAACAAAACCAAAAACAAAAAGAAAACCAGAAGAATAAATGTTACCCTTGCCTTCTCTTTATTGTACATTTAGCTTATTTCACTGTTATAGGGAGACTTCATACGGTGCAGGCATTAACCGCATGCATTCAAGTACAGCTTTAGCCACATCGTTCATTTTATTGTGAAGTTTCAATCTCCCCATTCAATTAGTATGTGTTAATTATAAAACCTTGTGCTACTGCTACTTAAAATCTTTATCGTATCATGAAATTTGAGATTAGATTAGGTAATCGATTACCTCGTTTTAGATGCCTTTAACACAGCACATAGGTCATTCATAATTGTCCTTTATTTTTGTGTAAGTTAACATAAATGAACTTACACTAATTAATCCGCTCAATTATTCTCAAGAAGAGTAAATATATCCAGATGGAATCAAGATATCAATTGACAAACGTGACGATCAAACCGTCAAAATTCCCACTTTACAGATGACAAAAAACTTTTAACAGAATCCCTCTCTGGACATTTTGTTAATCTCGTTTCCACTAATGAATTGATTAGATAGTTGCAATGCCTTTCCTACATTACTCAAGAAAGACATTTAATCGAAGTCGTTACAATAATGACAAAAATTACGTGGTATAACTCATCAATCACTTCGCGCAACACATTTCTCTTCACCATACTAAAATTGGTTTGTATAGAGTACGCGGATTGAGATAGAAACGTACGTATAACTTCCATTAACGTAGGCCGAAATACTAAATACTTGCCCATTGTTTTATTTTAAAAGTTGATTCGTTTACTATTTTCTCTTCATAACATAGGCCACCTGAAACTTTTTCTAATTGCTAGGAAGGAAAACCTAAATGTTTTGTAGCGATTTTCAGTTCGAGTTTTACTCATTTATTCCTAGGATTACGCGGGTGACGTTGTATTGAAGAACAAATGCCTTAGCTTAAATATTTAATGTAATGAATGCACCTTTTTTCAAATTGAAGGACCTCAACCATATAGTTTTATAACTTTGTTAGGTAGAGAAAAGAAACAGAGGCGAGAAAAAAATGCATACGAAGAAGAGTGATTGCTATTGTTGTTGCATATGCCGTGAACCTTGCTGAAGCTGCAAATCTATTTAGTTGGCGAATGTTTTCTGCTTGAAATACCCCACTAATTTTTCTTTTTGAAAATACTTTGCTTGTTTTGAAATCTACTTAGGTCGTCGATTACGGTGTTTTTTTCTCTAGCCAACGTAAACTGTGAATTCATGATTATTGCTGCCTGTTATTCTTGTTGCGGTATCAAATTTCTAGCAACAAGCAATATCATTTCTCTTTCAAACTGTGTTTCTGACATGCGTTGATTTCTCATTTATTACTTTCTCTTACAATGGATTTACTAGAGTAGTTCACGTGCGAACTCTCTTTCGCTTGAGAACACAGAAGTTCAAATCCTGTTCACTGCTCAATAATAGTATTTTAATCCTTTGATCGCTGCAATACTTTTGCATCTCAATAGTAAAACGTCTGTTTTGCATGCTCCTTTGCTATGGTTAATTTTAGTGGTTCAGCGTTTGCTTATTCGGATACGATAGTCTTAGAAGCAAGTGATATGTGAGGATGTTTCAAGCAAAGCGAAGCTTTTTGATGGACACAATGCAAGCGTTGTTCGTTGCCATTTGTCTCTGTCAATTTCTCAGCCTCTTTGACAGTGATACAAGTTTCCGAACGCATGCTGCAAGGTTGAAGGATTTGTCAAACCCAATGATATCACCTGGCCATTTTGCTCCCCTTTTATCGCCATCCTCGAGAATTCAACCACCTTCAACGCCTCTAGGTAATTAAAAACGATGATGAATTAATTCATTCAAGTTATCTTGAGTGATTTCTTGCATAAGTAACTTGATACCATGCCTTGTGCACTGGGATTTATTCTAATGAAGCTATGTTTAAAAAACTGAAGTTACGTTGATACTGTTTAACGTAGCTCTGTTGGTGGGAGACTCTGTAGAGGATCGATTTGAGAAAGATTGGTTGCAGCCAATTGCAATGTTTGTATTATATAACTTCTATCCATGTATGTTTTGATTTCACACTTGCTCAGCTTTTTCGAAACGAGAGCCCCTTCCCTCAGTGCGATCTTCAGACCGTAAGTTTCGTGTAATGTTTTTTCCCTGCTTGCAAACATAAAGCTAATTTTAATCATAATATTGTATTTTTTCATCTACTGAGTGCATTTTTATTTTTTTCAGATTTCTTGCCGGTTAAATCCGGGATATCCTCTTCTTTTAAGGTTATAGCAGTACCGATTATTCTATTTATTCCTGTTTCAGTCATTTTTTGAAAACCCTTCTTTGCTATAGAGGCAGACGAGGAGTTTTCATAACTATTTTTATTTGATTTTTTTCATGCATTATGCCTTTTTTACTTTTCTTTTTAGACCCTTTCTGAGGGGGATAACGCGTTTTCCTCTTCTAATGGGATGCGATTGAAAGTCCGAACAATGGGAGGTCAATTTTTTTTATATAAAAAGTTTTTGTAATTATTCCCGATTATTCATTCATTTTAAATTTTTTTTTGGGAAGAAGGATAAGCTTTTTCTATATTTTGTAGTGAACGGAAACTATTTTCCTTGTACTTCATATTTGATTCTTTGTGACTCAGAATGTCTTTATCTAGCAATATTATTAGCCTCTTGAAGAGCTTTTTGGATGCGGCAGGTTATTTATTATTATTTATTACTTTTATCAGGGAAAACCATTGTACTTGAAGGTGTACGAGAGGAAGATAGTATCATGCAGCTGAAACAAAAAGTTGAAGAAAAGGAGGGAATGCCTGTGGATCAGCAGCGGCTAATTGCTGGAGGAAAGCAATTAGAAGACCATCTAACCATTCGAGATTACGATTTAAAGGTGCGGTAGTGAATTTTGATTCATTCTCATGGTTAAAAAGTGCACGGTAAAAATGGTTTTGTCGTAGTTTGAATTATTTTACCCTTTTGATGCGTCAAGTAGACAAAAATAAAATTTCCCAATTGGTTCACTTTTTGTCTTTTTGGTATAGGAGGATTCCGTACTTCATCTGGTTTTACGATTGCGCGGAGGAACTCGCTTTTGGAAATTAACCGTTTGACAGGATATTATTTCAATTGAAAGCAAGCCAAAATCTCTTGCCTTTTAAGAAAGTTTTAAAATTTGGTGTTGGCGATACCTTTGTTTTCTATCCCCAGAATACATACAACCCAAATGTTTTCATCCCTGCTACCACTCTTTTGGAGTATGCGTAAAAGAGTACTATACTTGCTTCTGAGTGGTTTTTATTGTTTTCTTTCTTGAAGTCTTACTGCGCAATGATTTTGTCTGGAATAATTTCTTTTGTGGTCAGCTTAAGTTCAGAAGATCTACTATCGCAATGTAGGATGTTCACAAAAGTTATGCTAGTACAAGAAACTGGAAAAATGGAGGAGAGTTAGAAGTAGTTGGAAACTCATCTATTACTGAAGTCGAAACTTATATGAGCTCTCCGCATACTGCATTCAAAATTTTTTAATGATATTTAGAAATACATTAAAAGATAAATAAAAAACGAAAAGCTTTATCTGTGATGTTGGAAATATAGTAGACGCATAATCCTGTAAGCCGTCAAACAAGGGCTATCCTTCATACGTATGGTTTTGATAGCCTGGGCGCATTGAATCAGGACTCCTTCCTGTGGCATGTTTGAAAATTTTCATGCAAACTATTTATAAAATAGAATATCTTTGAGTATGCTAACCCTCCTGTTTTTCTTCGGAGGTATTTTCTTTGGATTGATGCGTTGCTGCTTCTGTAATTTATACTACACCCATTTTTGTCATGGTTTAGTCACTTCCTTGCATCTATGTGCAAAAAATGCTTTTAATGTTTAAAACTAAGATAAACACTCTAAGTACAATGTGTAGAAAGAACAAGAGAACAGTTTGAGAGTTCCTCTCGAAATCTAGCGTTTAAAAATCAACAGGGAGATCTGTTAGCATCTTATTGCAACTATTTTAGATGTAATGAAAAAAATTGTAAGTCAATCAGAAATTCAATTGCTGTTACACTTTAAAAAGTGTTGCGAAACCGATTTGACTTAGGAAACGCTGAGAAATGACACGAGTATTTTGTCTTTAAAGGAAATCAGCCTGTTCTAGAGTATGGGGTAGCACAATATCTTTGCGCACTCCCAAACTCCTTATATTGCAAGCGATGGATTTGTTTCGTAATATAAAAATAAAACCAGAGAAGAGAAGGTGCTCTTGTTGAAGTTTTCATAGAACTCTTTGTGAGTACGATGATTTCCGAAGTATCAGCTTTTTCATGTATCCTGGTTTAACATGTGAAGATTTGTTGCAATTTTAGAATTTTATGAATAAGACAAAACACAAACGTTAAAGTGGAACCTAATATGTTTTGTTTAGTTCTTAAGGGCAAAGCCAAGTAGAATTTTCAAGTATTCCAGGCTATTTCAAGTTAAGATGAGTTAAAGAGTCACTTTAGTATTCTTTTCATTTGGTTCACAATTTCCACACATTTAACTACTTGAAGAAGTATTTTATATTCAAAGAAGAAACATTTAGAGCATAAAAAGATAACTTATTCTCAAAATGACTACTAAGCACATTCAGCATAATAATTATTTGACTTTTTCAGGGGAGCTTACCAAACTATTCCGAAACTGTTGCAGGGTCAACTTTCTCTTCGGTACAACAGTTATGAATTTCCTTATTTGCTTCTACAAGCATTTTTTACAAAACATTGCTTCCATCTATGGCTTCTATAACGGTTACATGCATAGCAAAGTTTTTTATTGACCTTTAATTTGTTTTTTCCGCATATTCATACAATTCGATACCTCCCTGCACGGAGATCCTGCTGAAGTGGTGAGTGCGGTGACATTTCGTACATACCGAAACATAAAGTGTTAACTTTATACATGAAGGAAAGTCTCTCAATATGGATCGGAGTTCGATAATAAAGTAGTCAGAGGCTTTCTGCTTAGTAGGTTTTTCTATTGACAGCCTTGCTACTCAAGACTAAGGAGAACGTAGAGAATAAGTTTACAAGGATATTTACAGTTTATTGCAAATTTGACATCACCCAACACAATGCCAACTTAAACAAGTAGCTAAAAGTAAGTAAAAAACGAGAGCAGAATACTGATCGCTCGCTCATAAGCAAAAACACATTAGTTTCCTGAAGAATTCACTTTTTATGTACTGTCAATAAACAACAAGCGGAATAAAATTGTAATTTCTGGAATCGATTGGTTTAGTTTGGCTTGGATTTTTTTTCATACGATAGAATTTTATTTTTTTTAATTTTCTGTTAGAAAAATCCTCACACGATGCTTGCATCTCATTTTATGCACGGTTGAAAGGAACACGATAGTGGATTTTACTCAATTGAACAGACACCATGTATTTACTTCTTCTTTGCTATTGTAAACTAAAAAGATTGAAAGATAGCATTAAACAAGAATATTTCACTTACGCCTCTACTAGTAATTTAATAGGCTATCGTTATTGAAATTGCAAGGAGGAAAATCATTCAAAACAAACCGACCTGAGGAAACGTTCGACGGCGAGGGTTAGACTTACATGAGTACAGCGAGCACATTATCGTCAGCAAACGATGGAAGAGATCTCTGCTGTGACCTGTTACCGAATTTTTTCCATGCCACAGAGATATCAGTCAGATATACAGTTTAAATCTTTGAAGCTTTCCAATTTTGTTCGTGTGCATCAGATTTTCTTCCTGTCATTGCTACATAATTTCGTAGGGTGAAGGTGCTAGAGAACAATTTCTTTTGCAGCAGGAGGAATGCAGAATCTTTGTCCCATAAACAAAGCATAAAATGCGACGTGAATGCTTATCGATTTTACTTTGCAAAAGTTCTTTTAAAACTTATACTCTTTGCTCTTACTGCAATGTTTTCGAATAACGCCTCCAGCGAAGGTATTGTGTTTCCGTCACTAACTTGCCAGTGCAGTTTTTAACATCATGATTTAGCCTATGTGAGAGCGCTTTTACCCTTTTCCTTGCGGGATCGAGAGTGAAGTTCACATTACTTCGTTTATACTAGGACAAACGAATTCAAAATTCTCTAAGGAAAGGGGAATTCGTTTAGAAGTTAGACTGAGCTCTATTAATTTTCATTATTAAATACTTAGCATTCTGTGCATTGCGTAGCAAAAACAATCTTTGGTGCAATTTCATTAAGTTTCCTCGTCAACTGTGTAGATTATAGGACCTTTTCAGCCTTGCTTTTGAAAAACAATTGAAGACCTGTTTTCTGGTGTTTATAACCGACTAGTATAAGCGGGTGAACAGAAAAACCCTTCATATGATTAAAGGGAAAAAAGTTTACTCACAAAATAGTCCCAAGAGATCTGTTTCCCAAAAGCAATGCTTGTTATACTAACAATTTTGACAGTTTCTTTTTTCTCAAACTGAATTAATGTAGCTTGTCTTCATTTCTCACGCAAAAATTCCACTCTTTGCAAACTTATCGCTTGAACCATATACCCTATACTATCCTAGCTTTCCTTCTATGTTTGATTGATTTTCCTTTTTGCATGTTCTCGTGCACATTTCACTCTTCATCTCGTTTTTATTTTCAATCATGATTCTTTGTAGAGCTTCTCGAATCATCTTTTGACATGCACGTAGTGTCTTCTGCTTTCTTTCTTGATACTGCAGTTTCGCTAATTCGTAATGAAATTGCAGAGATTCTTTTTCTTGAAAAATTTCAGAGTACCTAAGGTATTTGTTTACTTTTTTCTATAAGCCAAACTATAACTTTTTATAGGGAGAATATCATAGTTCTGAGACATTTCTAGTGAAGTGTGTCGATTTTTTTGAAATCTTTCTCTCTTTTCCAAAGCGTTTTTCACGGATGGAGTACCAAAAATTTTGTTTAGAAATCTCCGCAATTCTGCAAAGCTTTGATAAAGCAAAAGAATGGGCTGACTTAAGTAGCTGCCTTCATAAACTCTACAAGGTAGCGTATTTTGCATAGCGTGTATGTGCATCTTTAGAACCTTTATGTAGACGTTTTATCTTGCTTTTGCCAAAATCAAACTATGTATTTCTTTTTATTGAAACACATACTTTACCCTTTCTTAAAAGTCTAAAATAAATTTTTCAATCTGAGCAATCCTTATTTTTCTTAAAAATGTCATCTCTCTAAAATTTTGCTTGTATTTCACTCTGGCCCCACATATTGTTTTTTCATTTACCCCTTCTTAGTCTCACTACTTTTGCACTTTTTCTCCATTATTATTCCTTTTTTTTGCAGACTGTCAAACGGATGGGTCGTCAGACGACTCTCCCTTATAAAGATGTTATAAATAAACGCTTAGCTCAATGTTTGAATCCACAATTACCGAGTGGTGTTCACACTAAAGCTTTGGAAACCTATGCTGTCATATTACAACGCATTGGTGTAAGTAAAATACAAAGAAGAGGGTGTTGAAGAAATACAAAAAAAAATAGAATATAAATAATGATATATAGAGAGAGATTTACATTGTTACTAGACATTTTTTTTGAGTCATAATTTTTATTTTTAAAGTGTTAAAAATATAAATTATTTTTGCGTTTTTTCTTCATTGTATTATTTTTTCTTTTTTCAACTCTATGCCTTTTTTATTTCGATGTTATATTTTTTTCACATTATAGTTTAAGTGGAGAAATGCTGGTTAGGTTAATAAAACTGTATCTTAGATATTCCATTTTTTTGTTAAGTGTTTGATTTTTTCTCTCTTCATTATTGTTTTCTTTTTTTCCATCCAAATAAGGCAACCCTTTTATTATTTATTTTTTAATCTCTAAGGTATTTATTTTTATGCTTTGATTTGTTAGTTAAGGCTCATTTATTTTTATATTTAAAAATGTATATACTGCTTGCAGAGTGAAGGCTTATGTGAAGATCTTGCTATGATCAGCAGTGGATTATTTCCCTTCTTTCACAATAGTGCCTCCCATGTGAAACCTTTATTTTTAAATTTAATTGATACGTATTATCTTCCTCTAGGTAGAGAAAGTTTTCTTTGCTTCTTTTACGTTGTTTGTTTTTCATTGAAAGAGAGAAAAAATGAGAGGGAGAAGAGGGAGAGAGAAGAGCGAGAGAGAGAGAAAATAAGAGAAAAAAAGAAAGAGTGAGAAAATGAGAGAGAGAGAAAATAAGAAAGAGAAAATGAGAGAGAGAGAAAATGAATGGGAGTGAGAGAATAGATAGACTTGTTAGATGCCTCTGTTTGCAAACATGTTTAGAGAAATACATTTTATGGAAATTAAAAAAAATAGTTATATAATGTAAAAGAGAAACGCTCTTAAAAAACTAAGAGAGATGCCTATGTTTATAACAGGTTATGTATACAATAAAGATAAGTTAATTATAGAAAATTGTCTCTCTTTGTGTTAGCTTACACTTAGAGTAGTGCTTTGCCTATAATGAGAAAGAGCATCATTTAGGTAAAGCAAAAAAATATTTTAACTTATTTATAAAACAAACAAATGATGCAATTTTACAGAGTAGGAGAGTTCAACTATGGGCAGAGACATCTATACTTAATAATCAAGAAGAATGGGTGGTTTTGTATAAAATTGACCACCCCAATGAAGAAGAAAAGAAGAAGAGTGTAAATAGAAAAATGCGTATTTTATAGTAGAGAAAAATTACATAAATTTTGTAAAAACATAGTTTTAAAAGAAAATTTTTATTTTGGCCATCTCAGTTATTTCATTTTGTTTTTTTTCTTAAAAAAATTAAACAAAACGGGTTTAACTTTTATCTGCTTAGTTTTTTCTCTTTAGCGAGAGAGGGAATAGAATAGAGTTTGTAAAATATTTTGTGTGTGTTGGAAAATACTATGGATGTATTTTTATAATTAAAAAAATTTTTTAAAATATATATTTATCTCTCTTTTTTCAAGGAAAACGTTTACTTCCATGCTTATCTGCGCTCCTCATTTCTTTACTTTCTGGAGTGGAAGATGAAAAAGATGATTGTTTTCATCGTTCTTGGTCTACCATAGACAAAATTACAGAATGTGTGGGAATTGAAGATTTTATGTGTGCTTTATGGCAAATTCTTCTGCGGTATGCTTTGAGAGTGAAAGAGAAGAAATGTAAAGTTTGTTCAGAAATTTTCTTTTTTTAATAGGGGAAACACAAAAGAGAGGGAGAAAGTAATGTGGGAGAATTCTACAAGGAATAGAGATAAAATGAGAGGAGGGGGGGAGGTGGAGAGGAAGGAGAAGAGGAAGAGGAGAAAACTGAAGGGAGTAAATAGCATGAGATGAAATGAGGGGAGGTGGAAAGGAAGGAGAAGAGGAAGAGGAGAAAAAGATAAGATAAAAATAAGAGGAGAGATACAGGAGAAAGTTGAAAAACGGAAATAAGCACAATTTGAAGATGAAACGAAAGGGAAAGCAAAAAAAAGAACATAAAGAGATTTAAGTTAGGATATAAAAAAATCGGGAAAAAAAACCAAAAAAAAAGAAAATTGAAGAAGATAAATAATAAGAATTGTATAGGTGATGAACTACAGTTTTATATATTTTTTGAAATTAGTTTTAATTCATCTTGTAATACTCTATTTCATTTTTTTTTGGATAAACGTATTATAGTTTAGTTCTTTACCTCGTTTTGATAAGTATGCATTTTTTGAAGGGAATAGACTCCATTTTTATGTTTTTCTTTGTTTTTTCTCCTCTTTTTTCGAATGAGAAGAGTTAGTGTGGATATAAATGTGTAGTAGGTGTAGTTTTTATTTTTACTTCTTCTTTTTCTTATTTTGAAAATTTTTTATAGAATGGATCGTGTGCGTTTGCCTGCATTAATGATACTCTCTGATCGTCTTGCTTCTTTCTTTTCATCGAATTCTTCTGTAAGTTGAATTTGAAGAAAAAAAATTCATCCAATTCAACATGCTGAGAAATAAGATGATTTTTTATTTTTTTAATACTCTATAAAAAGTTAAGAAAAGAAGAGAGGGAAGGAAAAACAATAGGAAAAATATATAAACTTAATACAAGAGAATGAGAGAGAAAAGTAAATAAAGAAAATCAATAGAAAAAAAGGTTTTCAATGTAAAATTTACAGTTTAAAGATGAACTAAAAACACACGAAAAAGAAAAGAATTTTTGATGTTTTTTTCCTTTCTCAATAAGAGAACTTTTCCTTGAGGATTGTGTTTATAAGATTCTTTATCAAAAGTATATTCATATATTTTTTTTTATCTCTTACTATTATTTTTTTGGTTTCTCCTTCCTCTTTATAGGATAAATTAGCTCTTGTTCTTCCACACAGAGATTTACTTTTTTTAAGAGCTGTTAAAGCTATTTTCGAAGATGAAAATGTATTAGTCAGAAGATTACTTTTGGATATTCTTGTAAAATATTTTCCTTTCTCTGGTCAAGAATTACATCATGAGGAACAAGTACTTTCTAAGATTTTTTCCTTTCTATAATTGCATATATATACACAAATGTTTTAAGTTTACTCTTTTGTTTTTTGCACTTGTAGATAAACGTTACTACGTCTTATTCTATGTGTTTTGTTTGGTTTTTTTTCTAAATTTCCTCTATTTTTCCTCGCATTTCCTTGCATATTCTATATATATTTCTCTCCCACTCTCTCTCCCACTCTTTCTCTCTCTTTTTTATTCTCTCTCTCTTTTTATTCTCTCTCTCGTTTTATTTCTCTCTCTCTCTCTTTTTATATTTATATATCTCTCTTTTTATATATATATATCTCTCTCTTTATATATATATATATCTCTCTCTTTTTATCTCTCTCTCTCTCTCTCTCTCCTCTTCAATTCCTTTGTTGTTTTTTGTACAGGTTCAATTGTTGTATCTTTCTTTAATTCTTCTTCCTCATAGAGAATGGTCTCTTACTCGTCGTTTTATTCAATGGATCACCGATAGAAAAGATAGTTTTGATCCTACAGATTTAGTATATTTTAATTGTTATGTCAAAGATGCATTAATTGAAGCATTAGAAGATAGATTTCGTGTTAATCCTGACAATGATGCTGCTGCTGTTTTTCCACTTAAAGTTTTAACAAATCTTATAAATGATGAAGATTTGGTTGGAATTTCTGATTGTCTTATGCCTCATTTAACTGTTGGATTACTCTCTTATTTATATACGTAAAGTGGATAGATGAGAAAAAGAAAGGGGTCCATGTGTGGGTATATGAAAAGAGGGGGAATGGGTAAGGGGGGAAATGGGAAAGGGGGGAGGTAGAGAGAGAAGGATGGAGAGAGGGTATGGAGGGAAGGAGTGGGAAAGGAGGGGGAGGTGCAGAAAATGAGAGAGAAAGAGAGAGGGAAAGGTGGGAAGAAAGAGAGAAGGGTGGAGAGAGAAAGAGGGGAGATGAAAAATGAAAGCGCGAGTAAAACGATTACGAGAAAAAGTGTGATGATGCCATAAATAAAGAGAAAAATGAATATAATCTCCTTTCAGATAATTAAAAAGAAACTTCAAAGAATTTTATTAAAAAAAAAGTCACTTCAGATTATTTTTTTATAATGCACTATTTTTTTTTAAATTTTAACGTTTTACACCTTTCAATAGCTTAGAGTTGCATTGAAAAATGTTTTGCTCCCCTTTATATATTTTTATTCTAAATTTTTTTTTAGAGAAACAGCAGAAGGTAAAATTTGGTCTAAACCTTTAATAGATGAGGCTCAAATATTATTTAAAAGTCAATCTACTCAACCTATTATTATTTGGGATGCTTTGAATAATGTTTTGATTCATTCTTCTTCTTCTACATCTTTAAATCTCTCCTATTACATTTATATTTTGAAACTTTCTCTTTTATATTTGGATAAAGTTTCAACAGATGCAACAACTGCTGTTTCCTTGGATGGAATGTATTCTGTTGGAAAAAATATTCTCTGTAAGAATTTTCTATAAAAAAGATGAGAAAGAGAGAGAGAGATTATATATATAGAGAGAGATTAGATAGAGAGAGAGAGAGATTGTATAGATGAGGACAGAGATTATATTGATAGAGAGAAAGATTAGAGAGAGAATAGAGAGAGAGATTAGAGAAAGAAAGAGAGAGAGATTAGATAGAGAGATTAGAGGTAGAGGGAGATTAGATAGATAGAGAGAGATTAGATAGATAGATAGAGGGAGATTAGATAGAGAGAGGGAGATTAGATAGAGAAAGAGAGATTAGAAAGAGAGAGAGATTAGAAAGGGAGAGAGATTAGAGAGAAAGAGAAAAAATGTGAGATCGCTAGATAGAATGAGAGACTAGAGAGAGAAAAAAAGTGAGATAGAGAGAGAAAAGATAGAAAAATAAACAAGAGAAATAGATTAAAAGGGAGGAAGAGAATTTAAAAACGAAACCAATGTCTTAAACGTAGAAGAAAAGAGTAGGAAAACAAATGCAATTTTATGTAACCTATTAAATAGAAAAAAAGTGAAAAGCTAAAAAGAAAGTAATTCCATTTTTTATTAAAAAATTAGTAAAAAGAATTTTTTTAAAAATTTTTTAAAGGCAAAATTTTTCAGGTTTCTTCATTTTTAATTCACATGTGTGTATATTTTTTTTTCTTTTTTAAATCTTTTTCATTTTTGTTTTCCTAAACTGCCACTGAATACAGTGTTGAATTTTATTATATTTTTTTTATATTTAAAAGATACTCTCTACAGTAAAAATGAAACTTCTCAAAATCTTATTGGTTTTCTTGAAGTTATTTGCCTTCTTTTGGAATGTTTTTCTCGTATTTCATCTCTTCAAAAAGCTCAAAAAGAATTTCTTCTTCATGCTGAAACACAGAAACGTCTAACGGAAGCTTTGGATCAACCAACATGTATATACTATATATATTATATTTATATATTTATTCTTTTTTCTTTTGTAATTCTTATTTCCTTTTGAAATTAAATCTATCTCTTTATATATAAATATAAGTCTATTCTTTGATATGTGCATATTTTCACTTTCTTTTTAACTTCTATTCCGTTTTTATGAGTTTTCTCCCTTTTTTTTTCTCACAAGGGTTTTACATTTTTTTTCTTTCTCTTTGCTTAGCTCTTCTGGTATTTTCTTTAGTTTATTTTTCTTTTTTTTGTTTTTGTATTTTTCTATTTCTCATTTTGTTTTTTCTTTTTTTTTCTCTCTTTTGTTTTTTCTTTCCCCTTTTTCTCTCTCTCTCTCTCTCTCTCCTGCCTTCCCTTCTCTCCCGCCCTTTCTCTCTCTCTTACTTTCTCCTCCCTCATTCATTTTGCCTTTCTTCATTAAAACATATTTTGCAACTCTCACGTTTTTCCTTTTTTTTGGAATTAAAAATTTCCATCTTTTTCATTTCTCAAATTTTTAAAACACTCCAAAAAAAGTATATAAGTAAGTATTTTTTATAAACTATTTTTTTGTCACTCTACGTCTACATTTTTTAATTTTGTTTTAGGTTCTCTAAAGGAATTGCAAACATCTGTTATTTCTGGAGAAGAAATAATAAAATTTTCAACTGCCCCTTTACATTTAATTCAAAAAGAAGTTTTATTTAATGAAACAGTTCAACAATTTTATGAATTTTTTGGTAGAATTGTCAATGATATGCAATCTTCTCCAGAAACTGTAAATGATGAAATTTTGGAAACATTTCGATTATTTTCCTCTTCATTGGTACCTACAAAATCATGAACTTTTTTTCATAATTTGAAAGTTGTAGATAAGAAAAGATACATTTAAAAAAAAAACAATACATCCTAAAAAGAAAATTAAACTTAAAAAAAAATCAATTAAAACGAAATGTGGGATGAATTAAAATTAGATTCTGTGTTAACAATTTTATTTTTGTAAAAGGTTAGATTTGCTAGTTTATATTCATTGGATATTTTTTTATTTTCAAATGCTTGTACACTTTTAGTCTTCTCTCTCATTCTTTCTTACTCTCTCTCTACTCTTCACTCCCTCACCTTTATCCCTTCCTCTCTCATCCCCTTTCTTTCTCATCCTCTCTCTCCCGCATCCCCTTTGTCTCTTTTTTTTTCCCTTCCCTCTCTCTACCCTCTCCCACCCCCTCTTCTCT